>QDEB01058926.1:0-21977 GCA_004193795.1 Asbolus verrucosus | reverse complement strand
TAGGTGCAGATTCTGGACCCAGATTAAATAAATTAAATCAATTTCAAAGATCAATACAAATCAAAGATCCACCGAGTTTAAAGATCCACAGGCTCCGACTTCCAGGCTTTTTGAATTTTGTTAGTTAAATATAAAAACTGGTACACAAAATCTATTGAAATAAATGTTTAAAAATTTGTAATTGTAAAAACTAAATAACTGAAATCAAATAAAGGTATTTAAATTGGATGAATCCATCGGAGTCACCTTATCCGGTTACGTTAGGAAAGTAGTCTGTTCGAACAAGGGTTAAGTTAGGTTAATGTTGGGCTTTTTTCCCTCGTTTTCTTGGAAAAATATGAGTCCCATCAAAACAAGTTTTTAAAGAAGAATTAGTCAATACTTTTACAAAAATTTTCGATATAGGGCCCCATTCTTATCAAGTTAGTTCATTGATAAATCACCTTCTTAATGTTTTAGGTTCATAATATTAGAAAAATGTAATGTAGTGTAGTTTCTTCTCTCTCTTTAATCTTTCGATAACGTGGAAAATATCTTACTCCTCATAATCAGATCTGATGTACAACTTAACAATTTAGTATAAAGGAAAACTATGTGTATTTATTTTCGTTTTATTTCGTTTTAATCCGTTTCAAACCAAGTTTTCAGGTTTCAGAAAATTTATTTGTTTGCCTGTCAATTTCATCTTGATCTCTTATCATTTTAGAGTTTAAATGATACCATTATAACGAAATTTTGTTTAATTTTTAACCACAAAAAAAAATGTTTTTTTTATTTTAACAAGAGCTTTTTAAATCATTTAAAACACTGCATTTAAATGGTGCATATTTGGAAAATTTAAATTTAATTTTTAATTTTTTTCGATTTCATTTGGCATTGTTGATCTGTTTGATACTTTTTTTTGTAAGGACATTTTTTTCTTGGAATTACTTAATCGTAACGAAATTTTACACAACTTAATATAAGAAAAAAAAAAGAGCGCCGTATCTTTTAAATTATTGACAAATGGTGCGATTCTATTATATATTTTATCTATCACCGTGAGATAAGTTATATCATATCGCACTCATTGTAGATATGTAATGGCCTTGTTATCCCACTAATACGGTAATAATTTTCATACAGTACTAATCATGCAATGATTATTACCGCACTAGTGCGATAATGAAATTAAATTGAAAACTCACAAATCCAAGAAAAAATATTATTTAGCAGTGACAGATAAAACTTTATACGATATTCGTCGGATACTACATTATTAATGCACTATGTGATTACCCCACTCGGCCGACAGCCTCATGCGTTAATAATGTCTTTATCCCACTTATATTGTAAATTACTATTATGGTATTTTAATTGAAAAGTTGTGAAAATATCATTCGATAATCTCTTTAGTAGTTTTATAAGGGTTGGCGCTAATATCTTGGGAAATATTTAACCAGTTACAGTGAAATGTAAATTTATTAAATTAATTTCTAAAAGTAGTCCATTAATTTCTACAATTACTCAACACGTTTTGGATGAAAGTAACCAATTGTGTTGCAGGTTGAATTTTGAAAATCATTATTAAATTGCAGAAATGAGGAAGTTTTGTGTAAATACATTTCCAAATTTTCTGTATATACCACAGTCATCGATTAGGTAACAAGGGAGTTCGGCCATCTATCCCTGATTTACCCTAAATTACGATAATTGGGCATGAACCTTACAGTTTGATGAAGCTTCGACATATTTGCCACAGTGAGGGATGCAACTTATCCTCCATTTATGTAACTGATGTCGAACTTACAATCTAGTAATACATAACGCGTACTCTCGGAAAATTATCTATAAATTTCTAGTTATAACAGATTACAGGCAGCAGCATTTATTAAAATAAATCGTAATATAATTCTGTTGGAAATCTGTTTAGCGTTAAGCTTGATAAAGCTATCCCTATTAATTATAATAACGCAGTTTATCAGAGAAGACTAAGGAGACCTAGACGCGATTCACTTCACCGATCCTTATTTAGTGAACATAAAGGGCCGAATCCAGATTTCATAGGAGCAATATATCAACGCCAACTGGGATAGTGCACGATATATGTGTGGATGCTTTTAAATCGTATTAAGAGAACAAAAGCAGTAACTCTGTAGAGAGTTTCGATTAAATGTGCGGTTATCCGAGGGAATGAGGGTGTACTAGTTGAAAAGGACACAGTGTCGAACACGGTAATCGAATGCGACGATAAATACCTTTCAGACTAAGATACGGTCGAAGCCTCTGCTCTGATACGTCACATAAACATTGTTTTATGACGGCCGAAACCGACACCTGATCGGTTTTTATTATGCAAATGGCGGATCGCCTCTTTACCCAGGTTAAAATTACAAGGCTTGAACCTAGGAGTTAAATAAATTACTGAAAAAACTACCCTCACTTTCGGTACGTTTATGTATTTAAAACACGCACCCAAACCAACATCTGATTTATATTCATAGTCTAAACGGCAATAAACCCAAGTGCGCACCCTTACTTTTTGGGTGAAAGAGTTAAACATCTTTTGCGGGTAAAATCCTACCAATTTCCAAAAGCAAAAAGTTAAAAAAAGATGCCAAATACATTCGGCCAAGTTCTTGCAGGATCAACCTCCCATTTACGGAGGAATACTATTTTTGAAAGTTCTGTCTGTATAATTATCACAGAAATTTTCATTGAACTCCATCTTTCTGACATTGCAATGCATTTTTTTTAATAATGATATTCTTTGTACCATCCATTCTAAAAGTTGACATTTTAATGGTGGAGCAACTAAGATAACACATTCTTCTAGAATTAAAAAATAACTAACTTTAATTCTAGAATTAAAAAGTCACCAAATTTAGTTACTTTTTAGTAAAACATTATTTTCAACTGTTTTCCTCGCTCACAGATGATACGTTTTAATAAATTATAATTGAACTATCACTAAAACATCAATTAATCTAAATTTTTATTCTAATTTTCGGGTCGTACAAAAAATAGTGTATGATATACGAATTAAAATTAATTTTATTTTGTTCGAAGGGTTGCAAAACGAGACGAAGTCGAGTCCCTTCTCACAAAATAAAATGTCACTTTTAATTCTTATATCATAATATACTATTATGTTTCCTTTTATACCTCAAATGGCGTAGGTTAAGAATTTCTAAGTTCCAACAGCTTTACTTATGTTTTTTGTTATCTTTTTATTCTGAGAATATCTTGGAAACTACTTGACCGATCGAGACAAATTTTCGAGACAAAAGATGTAGGTAATCAATTTTTACTTTTATTAAAATGTTTGGTAGAGAATTATTAATTATTTACAACATATTACATATCGTAAGCCCATTGCAAAAACCAATTAAGTCCGATTTTAATTGTAATTAGAAAAATTAACATTTTATATCTTATATCAAAAAACAAAGTAATTTTACATTAATGATGAAGACGAAAATAGATGTCTAAGAATATTATATATACTTATTTTAACTGAAAAATTTTCGACAAGACAGAAATATGTTTATTATAGTTTTTTGACTAAAATTAAGTGAACTTGTTTTGCTGTAAGCCCATTTACAAAATTACGTTATATTTCATAAACAAAGTAATAATTTTCATGAAGTAATTAAATCCTGTTTTTCTTAATATGTTATTTAAGTTAAGATAAAGTCTACTAATTTTATTTTTCATTTTTAGCCTCTCTTGTTCATCGATGATGAATTGAGATTCACGAATTGTCATACTTCTTAATACCAGTGATGTTTCTTATTTGTTATATAAATATTATCTTCTTTAACTGTCCAAAATTTTTTCTTCTCTCCTCGTCTGCTATTTTGGTCTGCTTTTTCGGGCCGTCTCACTACAATGCTTTTTGATTTTAAAATATACACAGAGAGAATCCCTAATGTACTACAGTTTCCGCCCCATTTCTAAGAAAAACAGTAAACCTATATTATGTTGCACTAGTATCCATATGTTGAACCGAAAATAATAATTAAAATAATCTGAAATTGCAAAATAGTCACAGTTCTTATGAAATAGCAACTGTGGCAACACGAATAAATTTTAGAAAACAGTAATTAGAAAGATACATATTGACATTAGAGTAAATATAATCAGATTACTTCCCTTATCAGCTTATCACCAATTTCAGCAAAGATTAAGGTATGCTTTGCATTTTACCTAATTTCTTATTAGTGCAGCGCCAGCCACCTTTGTATCAAGTTCCAAAATTGGTCACGTTCTCTTCACTTTCCTCACTTTATTTTATGATTTTTTAAAAATCTAAAAGGAAGGAAGCATTGTTTCGTTTCTCAAAAAACTAATCTCATTTGCATCATTTTAAAATAAAGGCACGTTTTCTTGCAAATTGTGTTTTGAAACTTTTAATATCAGGGTGCTATGTGCTTTTAATGCAATTGCCTCCTACAAATAGCATATACTTAATGACAAACTTTATAGCTCATTATCTTGGAAACTAGGTGACCTTTCAAAACAGAATTTTGTTTATATCCTAATTAATGATATTTACATCATCATATATACCAAAACTTTAGCTTTTTTTTTCATTTTTATTTTGAAGACACTCGCACTTTCATGAACTTGCCAAAATTTATAAATTAGAAATAGAGATAGTGTGGTATTTGCTACTACAATTTCTCGAATTTTTTATTTGGCGTCTCATGAATGAATCCGTTTACATGCATTTTTCAATAGAAAGGAAACATTTACACAATGAAAAGTACATTTATAAAATGGTAACCCTTCACTGGTTATTGTAAACGAAATTATGAAATAGAAATCAATTTGTTATCATAAAAATATTCGATAAAAGGTACTGTTTTACTTCTAATAACAACTTTTTTTAAACAGAAAGCATTATAAAAATATAGATTTTAAAGATTTTTTTTTATTTTTTCTTTTTCGGGGAAATAAATTTCAATAGACTGCTTGGATTGTGAAGTTATTGAGAAAACATTTTTTGGATAACTTCTCCAGCAATAAATCGTTTCGATGATTGGAAACTGAAGTTATTCAACAATTTCAATATGGTATACTTAAAACTCAAGATCCCCAAGGATGATCGATTGCAACTTTGTTAAGCTCCTATTGCACTGCAACCCAAAAAAAATAGTGACAAATTGGGGTATAAAAAATGATGTTGTTGATGCGGCTGTTGATATATTATACACTGCGATATGTACCTGTTTGGAAAATGGGATGAAATTAAAAATTAATCCTAAATGTAGTGTCGTTTACCTGTATTCTTTATAATAAAAGTTTTTAAACCTCGGGCTGCGTAAAATAGGGTAGAATTTTTCCCCCATGGCCAACGACCGCGAAATTTATTGTGATGTTAAGAAATTTGTCATGCGGTTGGAACCATGCCGGCAAATATATGAGATAAATAATAGTTCCTAAACAGCGATGGGACAAATTTATGATACTGCGTAAGGGAAAGTGGAAAATATGAAAGTTAGGAGGTTTATTACATCAGTTGAATGGCTAAAGGATGAGGTGATGTATAGCCCTTAGGAAATGTTTGGACCAAAGCACCATTAAATAGAAATCAACTGGATGATTCCCCACTTAGACGGCCATGTTTTTCCGAATCTACTACAAACGCGGGTCATTCGAGTGCACAGTGTCAGAACTACATATTGATATATCGAATTTCTGAATAACCACCTGTGCGCGCGCTTTAAGATTTACGAGATTTATAAATCCAAGTATTTATGTTGCAAAGCTCCGCTCTATAAATATTGGTAATCCTCCAAGAGCAAAAGCTTTATGGTGGAAAATAAACATAAAATATTGCGAGCGGGTATTCCGCTTTTTTGCACATTAAACTTGAAAAATCACACCGGTTCCTGTGCGAAAACACCAAATTGACCGCGCGATTGCATTCCATTCGACCCACCGAATGAAACCGAAACTGCCCATTCTGCGCCGTGCTCCCCACAAAAACAAGCCAGCACCACACAAAGACTTTCAACGGCAACTGGAAAGGTAGCTAAGGAAAATCAACGATAATTATGAAACACTAAAGCAGAATCCGTCTGTTGCAAAACCATAACATCAACAAAGCCGGAAACACGAGATAGTTGAGAGCTTCTTCGAGAAAGTACAATTTAATTCAATCAAAACAGAATGGGTGGAGGAATATAATTGCAACTGGTAATCACGGGATTTTTGTATCATATCGCAATTAGTGCTGTTCGCTTCCACAAATTTGGCGGATCCGGATCTGCACAAGATACTTCCGGATCTAGAAAAGATCCGGAATGTGTATAATCCGGATTGATCGGAACCACTGATCCTGATCTGAATTTATAGTACCAAATGGGTCCGGAGCTAGATCCAAATGTTATAATGCAGGGATTTCGATAATATAGGTTCACATTCTTGGTCTTAGAATCATGTATATTGCTACTGAAAAATAAAAAGTATTCAAAGATACAAAAAAAAAACATAACAACACTATAATTTCAGTTTAATGTATGAGTACGACAAAACTTGTGATTTTATAAGCTGAATAATGCCTAAACATTTGAATTTCTACATATAATTTCAACTTCGTTTTACCTAAGAAAAATGACACAGATTTTTCATAAAATTGTTTAAGAAAAATTTATAGTGGAATGTGGATAGCCATCTGAATGCGAATCTACATGCAATTAAGAGTCACGAACTATGAGATCCGAATGCGGATGGGGATATAAATCCGCCTGTGTTTATTTTGCTAATGTGGATTTGATCCGAATCAGCAAAAGGATCTTAACTTAATATATAACTCTAATCCTAATATCGAGCGACGATCACTAAGGCCGAAAGTTTTTATCAATTTAAACAAGTTTCTAGTTTTAGATACAATCTTGGACTCTATTAATTGAGTCACGAAACTGGCGCGATGGTAAATTTTGATCAGTTTTAAATTACGTCGTCTGAAATAAAAATTGAAATGTGCCTTCCCCCTTACTCATCCAGATTTCAATGCTGTCAGTGTTTTATATTATGCTGCTCTAAGTTCAAATCTACCTTCTTGTGTATGCCACAACAATTGTGAATTGACATCAATGTCAATTCACAATTGTTGTGCAAAAACTTTTTGATCGTAAACATTTCTGTAGAGAATGTAACAACTTAAACAACTTGAATCATAAAAAATTAACAATTTTATCTTAAAAACCATTATTCTACTACCAAAATATTAAGGACTTTCCATTACAACATCGTCTGCCCACTCTTTTTCAGTATTTATTTTACAGTGGACTGTAGTTTATTTATTTTATTAATTTATTTATTTTGTCTTATTAAAATAAAAATTATTAAAAATAACAGTAATATCGAATGATTAAACAAACTAAAAAATATAGCAAAAAAACTACTAAATAAAATTAAAAAAATGAAAGTGATTGTGATGTTGTTAAAGCATTGTGGAATTCCCCTACAGAGTAAAATGTATATATATTTTAATAATAATTTTTTAATGGATTTTTTAAATACCTTTGTATTGCTTTTATTTGATCCGGTAAATGATTGTAATGGATCATCGCCATACTCGAAATTTTTGGGAAAACTGCTAATACATATTTTTAAATTTATCACTTATACGCCATAATATATATATCGAAGATATGGATATTTTTCAATTATGGACCACCTAACGATGACAAACATACTTTCCGTCAGTTGTCTGCCGAATTGTTTAAATTCGTGCCAACAGGTGATATTTCAGTTTCGTATTAAAAGGTTTTTGGCAATATTTTCCGACTTCACAACTTCCAAAAGACGTGCCAGGATTAAGTAAATTATAATAAATGGACTGTCTTAACTGACATAATTCACGCGATGAGTTGGAAGCGGCTTCGGAAGCGGCACAATTGCAACATCTTTCCTAATTGAAATATAACTGGAATACGCGTTTACCTAATATTCTCATAGAAATATGTGATAGGAGACCGACATTTATTGCCTCAGTTAATCAAGCTCGAAACGTGCTCTAAATATCTTTTCGACAGAAACAAGATCGAGCTTACCTTGGACGAGCTCCGGTATTCTTGTTCAGTCTAAATAATAAAATACCGACGAGGAATTTAATTGAATTCTAAAAACGGGGTTTACAAAATTTAAATATCCTTGCAAGCATCCTTTTAATATTGCATAGCAATAAAATAAAATGCTAGGGTGGTGGTTTCGTGGAAAATTCTTTTCATTCGGTTGCAGACTGCATCACAATGTAACTGAAAATGTTTTCTGCGTCCATTATTTGCAGTAATTCAACGAGAATTGGCTCTTTTGTCGCGTTAATTTCGTTTCATATTTAATAAAAGGGACTCGAAGGAAAGTGAAACAAAATAATGCAAAAAAAATTACACGTGAATAAAAGATTTAATTACGCAGACGTTGTGATAATACTGAAAACAATGGTCCTCTGCCGATTAACATCTTTTTCCCTAACTAGGGGAAAACGAGACGATTTCCTAGACTTATTATCTCATTAGTGGTGGTGAAAGTAAAACCACTCGAAGGAATTGTTTCAAGTTTGAGGCCCATAAAGGAGACTGTTATAACTGTACGACCTGAGCTAGCATTTAAAGTGAATTTGTTTTTCACGGCAAAAAGCGTCAGCGTTATTGTTATTCTCCGGAGAAATCACGTACGTATCTCTGCATCCATGGAAGGGCGTTGGAGACCCTTACAACCGTCCTGCGTTCTTATCTATTCAACGAATGCGCCTTTTTCGGAGTTCTCCGTCCTTCGTCTATTCATCATTCGGCCATTCCCCACTCCTTTTTCATTTTCGAGGTCATCCCTTGTCCATTCACGCCATAAAATAATATTTATTCGAAGTCAAGAGAGGTTTCGAGTGGAGGTTGTGCGTTTCGGTGCGGATCCATAGTCTCGAAAATTGAGCACCTGACCCTCGGCGTGTGTTTCATGGAAGTCGTGCACTTCACGTCACGCGAACGAAAAAATTTCAAGAATGACTAATTTGAAGAAGAGAACGAAATTCCAATTAAAACGACGTTACTTCACTTCGGGATAATTTCAAGTGGGAGTCCATTAGTTAGCCATAATGGAAACGTACTTTACTTATCACGGAATCTGCATATAGGTCGAATAATAGGGCCAATGTAACGGGAATTTCATTAAACTGTCAAGAATTTGCGTGAATAATTACGATTTTTTACACGTTAGTGTTCCGACATGCAATCGAGAAAACGCACAGTTACATTTCTACGAGTTACCGTTACTACATCCGTAGTATGAGAAAAGCTAACTTTCTGCATTCTGGAATTTGTAATCGTTCATTCTTATCACTTGTATAAGTTCTTACGGCAATTAGATGAAAAATATTATGCGAAAACCTTTTATAGGTATCAACATTCAAGTGCTTAAATATCATTCATTTACATAACATGAACTGTATTAAATTTCTCAAAATATCATTGGTGTAGGGTCACAGAAAATATACAGTTTCAAACATTTTTAAAACATTTTAAAATTTACATATTAAATGGAGAAATTATTTTGATGCAAGTGGCGTGATGTTGGGGTAAAAATAAAACAGTTTATTGCCTTAGGTCTTTGACTCTCTGTAATTTAATATATAAATTACATAAGGGAACAGAAAACAAAAAACAAATTAGTTTACACATATCTATATTGTTTTTTGTTTTTATATTGTCCAACAGAATAAAATTCCATTTACAGGACAACTAGATTAAATTAAATCAGTGTATGAACCAAAAAGCAGAAACGTAATATAATAACATAACTTTCTTAAATCTCTTAAGACCGATAATACCTACGTTTTTTGTACATGAATTATTGTGACAAATAATTTTACAAAATTTTGTCAAAGTACAGTGTCTTTGTATCACATGTTTGCGTCTTATTATCAGAATTTAGATCACATTTACTAGAATTCATTTTATTATTACAGAGTTTAGAGGTTCCTGTAATTGTTCTGTTAAGTCATTAAGCCGTGGATCTAGGAATGTGAAGTGACTTAAAATGACACATAGTGCTCTTAACTAGATAAAATCCTTCAACTTTCAAAAATTTTCTCTGAACTCCTTCAGTGCCAAATTTTGATAATTATAATGATACCAAACGATTGACGGATGTTTTGTTTTGAATCTTACTAATGAAAGATACAATGGTTCACAGTTCCTTATTACAAATCCAATATTTTATAGATTAATTCTATTATTGAAGTTATGTGTTTTTGGAAACCAAGTATTTCATCAAATCTTATTTCTATATCTTCGGAGAATTATGACCTTGCTAATGCAGAATTATTTAACTTATAGATACCCAAATTCTAATGGTGTGTATAAGAAAACAATACATTTTTCAATTTTTAATATAAAATTATTTTCAGAGTATCATTTTTCAATCCCTCTCAGATTACTGTACATCATTTGCGTCATTAATTATTCGATAAATTTTTAATTCGTTAACATAAAGTCGAAGACTGGAATTTTTTATTACATTTAAGATATCATAAAAAAAATGGGCCTAAATTTGAAATTCGGGGCACTCCTATTGATTGCATAAGAAAGTAAAAGTGAATAAATATGCAGAAAAGAACGACTTTCGAAATCTAATACAGGAATATATTTATATAAAAAATATAAATCTGTATGGAATGTTTGAAAGTATATCAAAAATGATTACACATAAAACATAAAATAAAAAGAGGCTAAATAAATATGAATATATACAAAAAATATTTCATGAAGACTAAGAACGGCGAAAAAGAATGACGGAAATTAAAAGAGTGAAAATCTGAAAATGTCGGAAAACTTTTAAAGAAAGAAAAAAATAAGTGGAGCACATGAAAATAAAATTAGAGGGCTAGAAGCGTTACTTTTTAGAACGTTAAATGAAGCAGAAGTTTGAATCCGAGGAAAAAAAAGACAAAGTGATTACATTAAAGTAGCATTTATACTCGGTTTTAAATGAGAAGTACAGTTGACTAAAAATTCCTTATTTTTATAACTGCTGTATTTGCGGTATTGTAATATCGGTGCAAGAACTACAACATATTTTTTACTAATTTTACCAATAACTCCTATATAAAGGAAGCTTTACAGGTTGAAAACGTGCGAACCCCCAGGATTTGATTAAACTGAAATGGAATACGCATATGTGTCAGCAGAGTTCGTCATTAAACAGTTTACAAAATTATAAGGGAAATAATTTTTGTCACAATAGGTTGAGTTTTCAAAAACTTGAATAAATTCAACTTACAGTATTACAAAATATGTCATAATACTGAAGGATATAGAAAAAATATTTTATTTTAGTATTAAGTATGCTACAATCTAAAATAATTATGTTCAAAAAAGAAAGTGTTAAAGTGAAGAAGGAATCTGGGCATGTAAAGAGAGAATGTAGTATAGGTATGGAATTAGGGAAAGGAGAAAGATACTAAGAAAATAGAAGTTTGAAGCAAGTATCATATAATTTCCTTCAGCACTAAAGTTGAAGATGGAAACAGGAAAGAAAACTCTAGAGAATACAATAAAAATATACCAATTTGCAGTTTACTTGAAGAAACAAAGAGATATATACATATTATTTATTCGAAATTAGAAATTAGAAATTCGAAAAAGAAAACATAATGATTAGAACAATTAAAAGCACAATTTAAAAAAGAAAAGTAAAAGTTTCAGGTTGATACATAATGAAGCTTGGCTTTCTACTCCCGTTATATACATATGAATGGATAATAATACTGATTTAAAAATGGAAAAAAAGAAACTTAAAATAACCATTCCAAAGGCCTTCCTTTTATTTAAAATATTACTTCAAATCCAGTCAGAATTTAAAAAATGAAGAAGTACAATGAACATTTAAAAAGAAATGGTAAAATAAAAAGCAACATATGTATAATAAAAGAACCTTTGATACAATTAAGTGAGAAAAACTTGACAGCAATCTCGAGAAGGCGTAAAAAAATTATTTAGAACAACAGCTGAAATCTGTAAGAAAACAGTTACACAAATTAAGAGAAAAATATATCATGTGTTCACCGATGAATGCAATAAAGTGTAAAAATAGAAAAAGATAGGGCTATATAGGCTACTAGAAAAAGAAAATGACAGATATAGCCGTAACTAAGCAACATGTTGACACAGATCTTTGGAATGAGCATTAGATGTAACTTCGAAAGTGAAAAAATATAAAATCTGCAGAGAAATAAAAAACAATGAAATATTCGACTGCAGCATGAGAAAAATAGCTGGAAACAACTCTTATAGATGGAGATAGGCAAAGAGTGTCGAGCATTCTAACTCTTGTCTGAAACGAGAAACATCAATTTTCTCGTATAGTTTAACTCACAACCACCAACCACAGCAATTCTTAAGATCTATAATGACTAAACTTAGAACCATCTTTGTTAATTTTAAAAGTTTAATCTGTTTTGTTAAACAATTAGAAAGAGTTAAGACAATTTAAAACAACCGGTAATTAAGTGTAACCATCAGCTTGAAATAAAATCATCAATATATCAGGATTTAACTGAAGCATTCAAAACCTAGACGTAGCAGTCTAGCAGTACGCATTTAAATGCTACTTGTGATGTTACTTTAACAGTTTAATTTTCTCTTCTATATTTTTTCTGTTCTTCCTCTGTGAGAAAGTTATACCTCACTAAATTTATTTATCACTTACGTCACAAATACATCAACAATTGAAACTGTATTTATGTAGCACCCCCGAGTCTAGTTTTCATTTAAAAATTTTCAGTGTTACCAACTGTCTCGAAACAAATGAAATGAATATTTCAATATAATAACAGGCTACTGAAACCGCGTTTAAATTCCCCACCCCTATGCTGATGAAGCATTAATTTATGCAACATTTCTCCCATTTAGTCGGCACTGTTACTCCCACAGTTTACAAAATTTGGAAGCCAAGAAAATAATATTCAGACCGTATTGTATAAATTGTCAAAGTTTGCAATTAAGATATAAATAAACGTCAGTGCGGAAAATTAATTGAGTAAATTAGAACAGAGCAAAGTTTTCATTGTGTATTGCGCAGAGCCACATGATGTATCAGAAATTTCCTTAACTTTCACTTTTGAATCGGATTTTGTCAAAATTAACGCTTGCCTAAGTCTAAGACAAAACGGAAGCCTTTTTCAGCCCACAATTCCCTGAATACTGTCAAAAATGCGGACACGGGTTGATTGCGCTGTGGTCGCTGTGCCATTAGAAGCGACGCCGAATTTTGAATGAAAATGAATGATATTGGAAGTTTTAATGAGTTTGTCTGCGTGCAGTTAGTGTAGGTGTTATTTTTCCGAAAATGTTTTAAACTGAGTCCAACTTGTGCATTTCGATGAGCTCATTTCCATAGTTCGCCATTCGATCGTTAACATCGTTAACGAATCCCACCACTATGAAAACTGTAAACATGCAAATATGTTTTCGAGTTATGCCAACATGGACAATGGAGTCGTCCGCATGGGTCGATATTAATATGTATCCCAGCGAACTTATGGTAACCGACTACTTTATAATTATTATTCGTCGACGAGAGCGTTCCCACGGGAACCGTTGAATTATTGAAAGTCCTGGAGAGTTTTCGTGTTTTGCTAGACGTTGATAAAATGAGTGAGACTGGAACAGTTGACTGTCCCTTGACTGAAGTTTATGATTCCCCAAATCCACATCTCGACCGCCTTCTGAATAAAACAACGCCTCCATGTCCTTTCGAACCATTTATTTTTTTTTGCCGTTGCGTTTCCCTTCGATTTGTTATCAGTGATAAGAATTTATTGAGGATGTATATTTTTTCGGACCATTGATTTGTATGGCGGATATACGTAAGAAGACGGAAACATATCGCATACTTTGCCCTCCGCGGATTTATGTTTATGTCCTAAATGGCCGACACCGGGCTCTAGGGATAGGGCCAATTTGACGATTTACGACGGGTACACCATGTATATGAGATCTAAAAGGCGGACCCCCAAGTCGAAATTAACCTAAGTTTTCGACAGACTTCCTCGCATCGATGCGGCCACTAACACATCGCCGCAGCATTTCTGAAACGGTAATTAAGATGTTGTTTTATGCTAAATAAATAAGTAAATAAATAAATGTAAATAACAAAAAGTCAAATATAATATTAAAGTTATTTTCATCCTCAGAAATTTTGTTTACTAATTTGAATTTGTCTGTTGTTCATTCCTTTTATTTATTCTTTTATCTTATCTAGTATATTATTTCATTTTTGTAAATTCAATTTCAATATCTTTCATTTTTTCGAAGGATAGTGTGTTAATACACGCACTGAAATATTTTATAACTTCTTTAGATTGCAAAATTATGATACCTATCTATATTTCGCCATCATTTTAATTTCCATGATTTTTTTCATTCCTTCGCTTCTGCAAGATTGTTATTTGAATTCCTTTCCATGAATCTTCAAAAAAATTGTTCATCATGTTGCGATTGCTCTTAGTGCATTTTTATTACACATAGAGAAAAAATGGTCTGATTTTTAAACTAAATTAAACTAAGCCTTCCCGTAAATGTATGGGAGAACTGCAACTATTTTCTTGGCAACTTTTTTATACTTAAGCTGTAGCATTCCCATTATTTTCATGTTTAATTCACATTTTCTTATTCTTTTTATTTGTAGACTTAGAAGACATTTATCGTGTTATATAACGAGTGATCGAAAATATTTCCAATTTAGATAGGCAATTTAGGTTTGCGCAATGGCCCTCACACCCTAACCTAGAAAATAAACTTCAATGCAATAAGTGAGGTATATTATTTCGATCATCTATCGCCTTCTTGCTTGTGTATAATGGTCACATCTGACTCTGATTAAAAATTTATTAATTTATTCGATCGCACTCTATTCCCTGCTGAAAAATCTTAAAAATGATCAAATGCTCAAATGCTCAATGAAAGAGACCTTCTGAGGAGTTTCAACACAAGCCATCAACTGATAATATTCCCATATTCGATGCAAAACAGGTAAATTAGTGTTCATCTCTACTATTGCCATAAATTATCCCACATATTTCTAAATGTTCTTGCAATAATTGTGAATCCTTTCATACAACAATTTGTGGGCTAAAAATATTGAAAACCATTAAAATTAAATAGTTAAAAAACCGTTTAGGAGTTTTGTATTTTTTTATTAAATTTATAACATTTTAGAGGGAGGTGGAACATAGGCATTATTTTTCAGGTGAAACAAATACATTTATTATAGGAAAAAATTCATGATATATAAACATTTAAAAAAGACACATTCAAGTTAGTTCCTCGTTTTAATTGTAGGCATTTCTAAATTTAGTGAACCGTGAACCGGGCCCATAACACATTATACATAGGGATTTTTCATTGTTTCTCTCTTTTTTTGAAAAATTTTCTTTTTGATATATGCTTCTTACATAATCTGTTTTCAATGATGTCATTCTTTTGTAATTTTTCCAGCTTTATGTCTATCCTCTTTTTAAAAATTAAACTTGTTACACCCTCTTTTTATTTTGAAGGAAATCCTTCTCCTCGCCACACAATTTTATGGCAAACTTTACTGGCATATATCCAGAATTTAATTCCATTAAATCCTGATGCTTTGCACTTTTTCAACGTCAACACTTCGTTTATGCGAAGATTGGTGGCAAAATCAGTGCATACGTTGCAGATTTTGTATTAATTTTATATACTGTACGCGCAATATAGCTAATTCTTGGTTGTATTGTCGACTTATCTCACAACAAATCGATTCCTGACGACCTTGAAAAAAAATATATTAAGGTCTCCCTTTAATGTGAGAGACAATTTTCGCTTCTCTTTTTCTTAGATTTTTCCTTGCACTCTTTCAAAGTAAGTTTTGTTAGTCCGCCTAATTTTGTTTCCACCTATCTGATATCTCTTTTTTTTTACTTTTATTAATATATTTTGTATCTCTCTGAGTTAACTTTCTCCTGCCTGCTCTTTTGCTACATTTCTGGAAAATTCTAAGCTTTTGTCTGTCTTTTTTTTTATTCTTATTAAACTCTTAATTACCTCATTGTTTCTAAATTTACTAACTCTGCAGTATTTTTTATTAATGCAATTTTTTCAACATTTTTTCCAATGAACCTACTTTTAATCTGTCTTTAAAGTATTTTGTCTTTTCTCTCCTTTCTCGTCTGTGATACCTGTACCGGTTTTAGACCGAGTTATAATATGCGCAGCGTATTTGGGGAACGGCTTAATTTGACAATTTACAACGGATCTATGTGTATGAGATCTAAGAAGCGAACCAGGAACCCGGAATTAACTCCAGTTTTCATTAGTGCAGGTAGACAAGGGTATCTGTTTTGGGGAGTTTTACTCAGATGTCAAAGTGAATTAACACCTCAACATAATTCACGCAACGTGAAAGTGGATTAGCAAAACCACAAGCCGGTGGTCGTTAACCCTAGCTGCTGCAGGCGCTTTCCCTTCGACTTTTCACGGGAAATTTCACTGAGATAGTTTTCACCAATTAAAACTGCTAGTTGATGTGTGGAGGGGTGGCAAAGTAATGTAATTACAGTCGAAAGGAAATTGAATTTGATTTTTGCGTGTGGTAGGTAGTGACAGAGGTGTGTTTTAATTTTCCATAATTTTTCTCTTCATCGCGCTCTATAATTTTCTGTCAAGAAAAAATCCTGAATTGCTTCTTTTTCCGACTTACTTTCCCGTTTATTTCCCTTTGCCATCAATTATTAAAATCTATTCTACACGATCCACCCAGTTTTAAACTCGGCACCGGCAATAAAAAATATGACGCTCCTTTAATAAAAACAGGGTTCAAGGTAAAGGTGGGGTGTTTAACTGAATAATGGTAAGCCAAGTTTGCTCATATAAAATGTAACAACAATGACGAGACTTAATTACGTCAGAAGGGTTGGTTAACGTCATAGCGAGACTGAATAAAGCTTTTTGTTTTTTTTGCTTTAATCTCGGAAAAAATATTAGCCAAGGATCATAAATCATCCTGAACTTCCATTTCAGTCGACTGAAATTTTTACTTATTATTTGTATACATTATGTACAAAAGCTGCTTGCTAGGAAGATTTGCATACATAAATGATACTTCGCTCTACCACAACCCTTGTTATAGTCAATATTGAATAAAACTGAGGCGATGTCATTCTGTTTCATGGTTTTACTTCTTTTACGTCAAGTGCATGAGAAAAGTTAGAAATTATTCATGGACTTACCACAAACTTAATGCAACGTGTGCAACTTCAGTCTCCGAAGGCGCAACCTGCAAGAAATAAAAAATTATGACGTCCATTCTCTTTCTATCAAATCAGCATTATGTTCATTTTTCTTCATGTTAAATGGGCAAAAATAAAACGAATCGTGAAGCCAACATTTTTTAAAATTTCGTTATAACCTGAAAGTGGAAAAATATCAGTTTCCTAAATAAACCCACTGAGAATATCTTTAAGCTGTCCGAATGTAGCTTCAAAAGTGAAAATTCGAGAAATTCATCATTTCAGACAGCTACTGTCGTTAGCATAAACTTTCGGAGATGTAATTTCAGGATTCTGACAAATATCTTTTGAGCTTCTATATATTTAAAGTAGAAAAGTTTCCCGATGAAGCGTTTTACTAACAATTTGCGCAGAAGTCAATATTCTCGTGAAAATTTTCAAACTTCAACACATTCGATGAACTTTGATAGAGCTTATTGTTAGTGAAGGCAGCTAATTCGTGCCAATAAGAAAAATCGCTGGTTTCCTTCCCAGATTATCGGCTTTAGACGGATATTCGGTCTTTGATTTAACAGAAACTGTAATTAATTAAAACGAATGTTGACCTCAGTTAAAAAGTATTCTTCCCTTTCTTTGTTCGGCTAATAGAGTTCTTTTGATATTGCGCCTTAAAAACAAAATACTCAGAAATTCTCTTTAGTTGAAATAGATTGCTAAAATCTAATTGGTGATTAAACAAATGTATTTCCATTAAGTAAGTCGTTTTCTCTTCCTGTTGCCCTCTATTTTCCATTTTTATTGACTATAGATTTTGTGCGTTTAATCCCTTTTTTCGTATCTTTAATTGATTTGGAATATTTATGTTATTCATTATTCCACGTCGCTTCGCTCTTATGATGATAATTTCTCGTCTCTGAATTTTTTCGTTCTATCTTCTTCTTTTCTTTTGCTTCTTAACTATTTTTTTATTTATTTTTTTATTTTTTTTTAAGAATTTTATTTTTCCTCATCCTCTTAATTCTTAATTTATCATTTGTTCCTCGTTCCATTATTTTTTACTTATAGTACCCCTGTCATTTTATTATATAATATTGTTTTTCTCATGTTGCCTAAATTTTACTTTCATTATTGTAAATTTATTTGCATTCTCCACTTTCTCCACTACTCTTCATTTTCATATGGTCTCTTTTATCCATTCAATTAATTTTCATTCATTTCTAGAGTTTTACTTTTTAATTTTCCTTCATGATTTTAACGTTTTCATCTTCTCTTATGTATTTTCTTATCATTGTGTTAAGGTTTTCACCTAAAAACGAAAAATCTGTTCTTTTCTTTGAAATCACCTTTATTACGACAGTTATTTCTTTTTACTCTTCATTTGTTTAATATTTAATATCACAACGAATTATTTATTTTTCTTATAGTTTTCCTCGATTTGCACCAAATTCTCAATTTCTTTTGCATTGCTGTAGAATCTCTATAGAACCTTTTGTGTACGACGCCAGCTCGTGGTTTTACCATTCGTTAGATTATTGTTATAACAAACACCCATAATAGTAGTTTCATAAACAACAGTGCACATCGAATTATAATTTTCTCACTCCATATGTTTTCAAAAAAACTATGTTATTATGAAATTGTCACTTAAAAAGGTTTAAATTAACGACAAACTATATTTATTCTAATTTTGGTTTGAGTTTAATAAGAAAAACGCTTTTAAATGATATAAAAACAGAAGTAACTTGAGAATGCGGAATAAAAAGCTTAAGAAGGGGGATTAAGTCGAAGACGTCTAGACGGATTGGAATTACGAAGATGATAAAAAGACTTGAAGTTAAATTGACAGCACATGAGTGCCACAACGAGTCGAAGAAATATTTGTCAATTCTAAAATATATGAGTTTAGAGCTGACAAAAAATGAATTCCTCACATAAAAGAACAATATAAATGAAAAACTACTTAGATGCATCAATAAAGCTCGTCAACTTGGCTTCATGATTATGAAGAGAAACATTAAAGAGCAAACATGAACAAGAGCAAGTACGGAAATAAAACAAAAAACTTGGACCTTTGACGATATATTAGAAAATTAAAAAAAAAAAACGATAGTCATAATAGAGAATTAACCCGAAATAAGTTCAATGAAGGAGACTAAATAGGTTACAGCATATCCCGGACTAGCAACAGATACGTTAAAATAGTCACCCAGAGAAAAAGAATCAACAATTTTGGATCAAAAAATTTAATTAAAACAAATTATGTCATAGTTCCTGTGAAAGATGGTATTTTAATCAATCTTCTGTAACTCTAGCCGAAGGAAGTTGGGAGAGTATTAAAAAATCGATCAAATATGCTCTTCAGATGATCCTCAAAGGACAAGCTCTAGAAGAAATAAAAGGCATGCCAATTTCCCTTCAATAAGCAGAGTTTAAAGCCTCAACCGCTGACTGTCTTTGGACCCAGTCGACACTGCAGTACTTGCAGCTCCATAATTCATTCTCCAATGAGAACACTCTCAAAGAAGTTCCAAGAAAGTGGAACTTCTGATAGGATGTTGTCTAATTCATTTCAAGGATCCACCAAAAATCAAATATCCACAGAATTCAAAGATCCAAATGCTCCGATTTTCGTATCATTCCATGCCATTAACTTGTGGTATCGTGACATTTTTGTGTTTTTTTATTTTTAGCGTAATGGGTTGTAAAGTTTTCATATTATTAGATTCTATTTATATTGTATTATAAACACGTAACTTCTCCCAATTTTTCAATTTTGTTGGTCGCGGCTTACCAGCTTACCACAATCCCTTTCGTGAAATTCCTCGCTTTCGCGCTGCGAAAATCAATATGGCGGCTACGTGACATATGAATTCTTCTCCTGTTACCCATGACTATCTCATTTTATTTTATCATGTGTAATGCCAATTCTGCGGGCTTTTACCGAGTTTCTGTCATTGCGAAAATTTCGTTGAGCTCCTGCGAAGAATCCGTGATGTTTCAAGTATTCACACGACAAATTCTGGGGCAATCTTAAAATATATTAATGCGTAAACACGGACCCTTTGTGCGTTAACAGTTCAAGCGGAAGCACTTCTATAGATCAAAGTCAGTCGATGTAAATTTTTTCGTTGTAAAAGCTGTATACTTGATTGACTTGTCGCCATGTTATCAGAATGTAATAAAAGTCGAATATGTTTTATAAAAAAATCTTTATCCAAACTTCATGTATATTCTATGACTGTAAAACATCAAATCCGCCACTGTTTGCGGAAGAGTTGGTGCATTTGAATTGCTAAATAAGCAAAATAGCAACGCGGCCCTCGACAAGAATCAAACATCTACAGGGGATTCTTTTGCATTATTGGATGGTTTACCTTCTTAGAATTCATTTCGGTATAAACATGCAAATAAAATCGGCATTTCGACTTTTTTCTTGACTGACGTAGATACATGCCGACGTGGCGTTTTAACATAATTATTTAATTTCGACTGTACTAGAAAGCTAATGAATTTTTCTGCGCGAAATGTAATTAAAACGTTTGAAATTGTAAGTAGTTCCTGAAATATTCAGCGTTTTGCTTGAAGTGAAGGCGAACTTGGGCAATTATTTGTTTAAGGAAACTTCTCGAAGGGAATTATTTTTTACTTCATTATCGTTTATGAAATTGGAATTTTAATAAGCGCAATCCTCGTGCTCGATTAGAAAAAGTCATCGCAAACCTTATAGGAACCCAACCAGACTCCAACATTTTTATGTCGAATTTAATGAGTTTTGCTGGAAATGTAGTGAAAATTAGCCGGTGATTAATTATTCATTTCGAACGCACCGCCATTTCCAGCACTCCGGAACAAGTGCTTTACTTTAAGTTATAATGAAACCAATTTCGAAGTAAAACATTTAATTTTTAATTAAACTTCCAAGACACAAATATTCATAATAATAAACATAATTAAACGCGAAAAGTTTTAAGAGGATTTTGAAGACTCACAAACTTTAAGACGTTCGATGTTTTATCAAGAGGTTTTCTATACCGTGGAACTAATTTAAAATTATATTTATCTTCCTCCCGTAATTGCCTCTCTCGACAAGAAACACACATTTCTACCCACTGACTGCTCAGTAAACTGCTCGCTATTTTAATGAGTTTGAACAATTGATTCTGAGACCTTTTAAAAAGTATGAATTAGAAAAGCAAAACTAAAAATTGAAAGTAAAAAAAATCATGTAAGTGGTGTCTTTGAGAAGAATTTTAGATATTCAAATATCCCCTTGCTCAGATCGCTGGAAAATCGATGAAAATTGAATTTTGCTGATGTCATGAGTAGTCTTCGAAGGCACGTCCTTCTTTTCGACGTTTCAGGCGCCTTTAAAAGTAAAATCCAGTCCTACATATGGCTCATTTCCTCATCTTTCATATCAGTTTCACTTCGCAATCTGAAACTAAAACCAAAATAATCTCTAAATCTGCCCTGAACGGTTAGAACAATCATTGAAATTATTTATTTATTTAGAATAACCATTTTGTCCCAATTTTCGATGGCAGCTTCACTCCCCCATTTAACTTGATTTTTTTTAATACGTTACATCTGGTTACATTTGATTTAGGAAATAATGTAAACTTCTGTTTTCTCCGGATTTGTGTATCTCTTTATTTACATTTCGATTGTTACATGATGATTGTGAGAGTGACTCACAGAAACATGTACACGTTTTGATTTTAAATATATATCT
>QDEB01058895.1:0-10086 GCA_004193795.1 Asbolus verrucosus | reverse complement strand
AACATTTAAAATCGACGATAAAAGCGTCATTTATTTACCACAATTAAACAAATGCACAAAAAATGAACGTACTTTTTAATGTAGAAAATCCTGGTTCTTACTTAAGATTTTAAAGTTGCCACTCGCCCCACCTACTGGGGGTGGTGGGGGTCAACCATAACATCATCGAATAGCCCTTCGAAAAATATTAAATAAGTGTTTTTCTGTTTTTTTGAATTTTTTGATTTTTGTTCAATTTTTTGCGATTACAGCGCCATCTGTCGCGAATCGAAAAAATTTTTTCGGACAAATCGTACGTAGTTTTTGACGTAGAATCCGAATCTGCGATAAAAAATAGGGGTTCCTATTTAAGATTTTAAAGTTGCCCCCTGCCCCGCCCACAGGAGGTGGGGGGGTGAGCGAAATTTAGTACTGATGGATGCGTCCTGGAAGATATTAAAGCTTCGATTCCGCAAAATTTTTCAGCGATGAGTATTTTTCGAGATATACAACGTTCCAGGTTAAATGAATCACCCGGTATGTTGTTCTTATTTTATGAAATTATTGTATATTTAATTGTAAAAAATAAATCAATTTAGATTTTTTACATTTTCATTTAAAATGCTTAATAACACTGTTATGCAACTAAAGAATTAAATAATTGCATCGACAAATAATACCCTCTTTGACAATCGGATGGTGACTACTTCTACTATAAAGTAAAATGAAGCAGGCTAAAAGTATCGATTTTCTTGTAGTGGGAGAAACAGATGGAACCAACCCTCCTGGTATAGTCGAGAAACTGAAATAGTAGGGTGACTTTTAAATTCCGCCATTATGTTTACAATGGGGATTCACAGCTTCCTTATTAATGTCATAAAAATAATCCTATTAGGCATTGTACAGTATGCCTACCTGCTTGCGAGAATCGGCGACAGCCGGTGGAAACCTCATAAAAATAGGTTTATTTTTATTACAAGCTGTGAATCCCCATTGTAAACATAATGAGGAATCTAAAAGTCACTCTACTATTTCAGTTTCTCAACTATACCTCGTTTCTCACTGTTGGATCCCACGAGATCGAACAGTTTTAAACGAAACCGTTTAAAACATGCCTTAATACATAAATGATTGGGTGAGTTTACTGTAATAATTATTTGAGATTAACAATGTGCTGACATGTCAAGCCTGCCAATTTTTCACATTCTCCGATATGTGACAACTGGTTGGTATCTAGAGCGGGTACGTCGCGTGCCCCGTTCCCTTGCACTATTCAGTACCACCGTTGTGTTAGTCGCTGCGTGAGACACTGTGTGTCCATTGCACTCCCAGGGCTAGCTAAATCAGTTCTGGATGAGATACTTTGTGTCCATTGCACTTCCGGAACTGGTTAGTCACAATCACCGTTGTGGCAGTCAATGGATGGGACTCTATGTGTGTCCATTGCACTTTCAAGGCTAGCCAATCAGTTCTGGATGGGACACTTTGTGTCTATTACACTTCCGGGACTGGTTAATGAGAATCACCGTTGTGTTAGTCGCTGGATGGGACACTATGTGCCCATTGCACTCCTAGGGCTAGTCAGTCAGTCACTGGAGCCGGATACGTTGTGCGCCATTCCCTTCGTACCCATTGCTTCACTCAGTACTGATTCATCAGTATTATCACGAGTACGTTGTGCGTCATTCCCATCGTACTGCCTAGTGACTGGTTGCTTAATGAAAAGGGCAGAGCATAATATCGATAACTTATTGTAACTAATATCCCAGGTTAATTAAATAATTCCTGACATTTCTAATTTTGGTATCATTTCAAGGTTTATTATAATTTGTAGTAATTAATGATACTCATCCCATATCTGGGGAATAAGTTGCTCATGTACTCTTTTATTTTTACAGAATACGTGTCTACTTTGGAGGCATTTAAAATTTGATCACCTCAGTGTCGGTGGTTGTACCATTCATCGCTGTCCTGACAGAAACTGAGTTTTAATTCGTTGTTTTTTTCAGTGTTAAATTTTTCTATTCATAATTATTATTATCCTATATTTAATATTAAATTTTAATCATTGCCCACAACTTATTCATTTATTGCTCAAACAACCATCTAAATAATATATCGTCTAATACCTTAATTTTAATAAAACACAGCAAACAATACACCTGGCAAATAACCGTTTGTTTCACTGACAGGATACTTATATAAATGAACCAAACAATAACTGTGTCCGTTGTCAACAAAGAAAGAAATTATCTTTGTTACAAACATTACCATCTGCAGGCGGTTCAAAGATATACGATTTCAGTGTTCTCAGCCGGTGTCTTAACCTCACTTTTTCTCGCTTTCGTGTTTACCTGGTGTTCACTGTTCTCTGAATTTTTTTGGGTGTTGTGGTTCTGCTTAGTTTTGAAAAAGTTCAGTATAAAATCAGTTCTTATAAAAACTTCAGTTGTTTAACCGTTTCGAAATTACTTAATTTAAAAATTCCTACGTCTGACATTTCGTCGTTTGCTCTTGTCATTTTATTTAATTTATTTGATAGTAATCAGTTTAGTTGTATCAACGACAATTTATAGAAAGTTTAGAAAATGAATTTTATAAATGTAAAAAAAGAATACCTGATTAAAAATAGAATAAAAAGTACTACCGAAATCAATAATAAAAAATATAGGTTGTCAT
Source organism: Asbolus verrucosus (assembly GCA_004193795.1). NCBI lineage: Eukaryota > Metazoa > Arthropoda > Insecta > Coleoptera > Tenebrionidae > Asbolus > Asbolus verrucosus. Next base: position 7,428 of record QDEB01058895.1, on the reverse strand, counting down.
TTTAAAAAAAATTCGACATGACTTTAAAAACAAATGACTGAAAATTGTGCAGTATATCGTCATGTAGTTAAAATTGCTACACCCGTTCGATTTTTTTGATAAAATTAATATTAACAAAATTAACGAATTTATCGGTTACTTTCTTACCATACTGTATATAGTTTTTCTAATTTTAATTTATAATTCACTACAACTATAACAATAACTTACTTTCCACAGCCAACTTCTATAATTTTTTTGCTTCTTCACTCATTAGTTGACTTATTCAACTTCTAAACAGAATGAATGTCGGGATTTGAGAATATTCAAAGACAAGAATGTTGCTGTTCTCGCGTTGTTGCCAAATTACCACCATGCAACGGCCACTAATCCGCCACGATTTTAAAATGTATAATTGCCTCTAATATACAATGGAGAAACTACTTATGGAATAAATTAAGTAATTTCAAAACGAATGATATTTGTATAAAATGCTAAAACAGTGTTACCACTTCTTGTAACACGGACCGCAGACTAAACAACACCGCGTGTTACCAATCAGTTTTTTGTGCAAACGTAGGCTCCGCCTTCAAGGTAACCCACCAATCACAGAGTTCAAACGATACCCCGGTTTTCCTATAACTGCTGACGAATTTACGATCTGAGTCAATGTTCGTCAGGTGTCTGCACCAGCACTGTCGACTGGTCACCTGATGGTGCGCATCTCAAGTTTACCCAGTGCCAAGTGTCTTTCTCAAGATCAATAAAGCAGCAACATGGGAGGTGTGACTCATTCTCCCAAGAAACAACCAGGGAAACGGGAGGCCTCTTCGCGGTTGATAAACGATGAAGTTAGGCGCCCGGCCTTCGGCCAATTATCATTATCTTCAGCAACGAACCATAAACCTACCGGTGAGTTGTTAACTAAAAAAACATATTACCGCAATCCTTCCCCAACACCTTCCACATCCTTAAATTCCAACTCCGAAGACATCCAGTACAAATACAATATCCGAAATATCCCACAATCCCACGCCACACAAAAAACTCTATACTCCTTCTTAGTCAGCATAGGATTCCAACACATCATAACCCTAAAGGTCAATTACAACCGCACGGCTCTTCTAGTCACTTCTCGCCCCCTCAAATCCAATTCTCAACATCGCCTCCAAATGGCAATAAACGACAAAAACATCTTTCTTTCCGAATTGACTCTCCGCCCCAGACAAACCGCACCAACCCCTACCCCAAAACTGCCATCATTTTCAGTAGTTATTAAAAATGTAGATTCCGATATCCCACTCAACGACATTGAAGAGAATTCAAAACATCTAACAATTAAAAAATGTGGCGCATCAAGTCTTGTAAAACAGGCAAACCAACCCCTCTAATTCGCGTTATAACACATCAAAAAAACACAATCGACCATCTGTTGATCCACGGCATCAGTCTGTTCGGCCGTACTTACTACGCCAAAGCTTCCAACGCTCCAACTCCAACATCTATCCAATGCTCCCGATGCTTCCAGTTCGGTCATGCACTGGCGGACTGCCCAAATAAGCCAATTTACCCCAAATGCCCCAACTCGCACCCCCCTAACAAATGTCCAGAGGCCACCCCTTCGTGCCCCTTCTGCCAGGGAAATCATCCAGCGTGGTCCAGATCATGCCCCAAATTCAAAAAGCTTACAATCACCGATGAAACTCCTGTCCTTCTGACAAAAATCATCGACCCCCCAGCCGAATTCGCGGATCCAGTCGAACCGAACGACGATGACGATTCCGATAACATCTTCCCCACAGAATCGATCCTCCAGGAAAAAGTCATTATTGCATTCCTTTCAAAGACCTTCTGGGATCTCTTCCCTCATCAAAACCCCAAAGTTCAGACAATCCTTGAACAATCTGCCCATGTCGCTCTCAATCTCCAATTCAAAATTTTGCACTCCGGTCATAAAATTCAATTCACTTTTAACTAGTTTTTTTCCCTCGGTTATCTATGACGAATTTAAAATTTGCATGTGTTAATATTTGCGGTATCTCCCGCAAATACCCTAATCTTAAACATTTCCTGTCCTCCAATAACATATCTATTCTTGCTATTTCCGAAACCAACACAAAAAAGCCCATTAAAATCAAAAACTTTCAAATCTTCCAGCGTGACAACGGCAGATGGGATGTGGCCCTCCTTATTAATCTTGCTTCTACCGCGCACTCCTTACCCAACTATCTCACTCGTCTAAACGTCGTAGCACCCAACCTAATAATTAACGACCTCATTATTCTAATAATTTCTTTTTATAACCCCCCAAACACCCAAGTACCTGACGACCTACTACAATAAGCCTCACAACACAGACATACAATAATCATGGGCGATTTTAACGCCCGACATACAGACTTTGGTGACATCGACTTTAACCCGACAGGACGCTCCCTAATTCAGACGACAACCAACCTTCCTTTACAAAGACTATACAACACAGATACAGAACCCACTTTCATCAATGCCAGAGGTGCGTCCATACCTGACCATATCTTTGTATCTGAACAACTCCTTTCTCTCGTTAACCCGCACTCTTCAATTGGCACCACAGTTATTTCAGACCACCTTCCACTAATTTCAAATTTAACGGCCCTCCGCCCCCCTCAAAACACATCATAATTTTTGATTACAAACACACAGACTGGACTAAATTCAAACAGACAATAACAGATACTTTACTCCCCATCCTCCTAAAAGACAACACAGACAACACAAATAAACTCTTTTACAAGCGCCATCATCACCGCAAAAGAACGACATATTCAAACAAAAACAATCCCCACAGATAAACGCCCCATTCCTATCTGCATACTAAATCAAATCCGCGAAAAACGCCGTATCTATCGTCTTTTCATCCGTTTCCGTGACCCCTTGCTTAAAACCGAATTCAACAGACTCAATGCAAAAATCCGTAGAGACCTAAGTAAAATCCACGAAGAACAATGGACCGAAACCTGTCAAAATTTAAACTATAGAAACGGTAAAAAATTCTTGAATAAATTCAAATCTATCACCGGCCAAAAATCAATTTCAATCCACCCTCTCATTCACAACAACACTTCTCGAAAAAGCCAACTGTTTCCCACAAACTCTATCCGAAATACACCGCGTCCCGAACGATTCAAATTTTGATGATAACTTTTTAAATCAAGTCGCGAATAGCATAAACAATTTCCGTCGGATTAACCCCCCCCTACTCAACCCAACCCCCTTACAGGACGACTCACTAACTGACAACGCAACGACTAACGAAATAACGGACAAAGGCCAAAGGCCCTGGCCCTGACCCTATCAAACCCATTCTTTTGAAAAATCTTCCCCCGTCAGCCATTCTGGCCTTAACCACTATCTACAATAACTGTCTCTCCACATTCTACTTTCCCACATCTTGGAAGCACCCACACGCTATTATGATTCCCATATCAGGCAAAAATCCCAATGACCCTCTCTCATATCGGCCAATCTCTCCACTAAACATCTTAGGCAAAATCTTCGAAAAGCTCCTCACCACTCGTCTGTCCCACATTCTAGAAATCAACAACATCATACCCCCCTCCCCAATAACACGGTTTTCGCCCCGAAAAATCCACGATAAACTCCATCCTGAACTCCACACCGACTCCACCCGATACGCCAACAAACATTGATGTACGCTCGCTGTCTTTCTCGACATAGAGCCAGCCTTTGACAGAGTTTGGCACGACGGTCTCCTCCAGAAACTCCTCAACCTTAGCTTCAACCCCCCTTCATCCGCCTCATCCACTCTTTACTCACCAACCGATCCTGCAGTATCAAAGTCCAAAATCAGATCTCTAACCCCATTCCTATACAAATCGGAGTCCCCCAAGGATCCGTGCTGTCACCCATCTTGTATATTGTGTACTGTACAGATTTTCCTATTTCAGATTCCCTGAGGACAAAAACGCGAATGTACGCTGACGACACCGTGTTGTGGACCAGCCAGAGGACAGCCAGAAAAGCCGAAGAAGAGATCCAACAACAACTGAACAAAATCCAGAAGTGGGAAAACTCCTGGAGAGTCAAACCAAATGCGACGAAATCACAAGCCCTCCTCATCAATCACCCCCATTCACAGGAAAGACGCCTCCGCGAACCCCCGCGTCTCACGCTCAACAATAGATTAATTTCGCCCTCCAACTCCGTCAGATAACTCGGCATCAATTTCACCTACACATGTAGTCTTAAATCCGATCTCCAAATCACCCTCAAAAAGGTCCGAAACCGCGCAAATCTTCTCCGTCAGATCCGGGGTAGACTGGCGGGCTGCAACCCCCAAACACTCGTTCACACTTACAACACTTTTATCCTCCCCCTCATAGAATACCGTACCCCCCTTTACGCTTCTTTGCCTCCACGACTTCAAAATCAAATAGCATCCTATGAACGTAAAATTCTTCGAATGATATTCCGCCTTCATTTCCGCCACCCCTCTCATCTTGTACACTGCGACACCAACACCACCTCCATCTTAACTCGTCTCACCACCCTCCAACAAAAATACGTCAACCGGACTGAAAACAGTAACAACTCTCCACGTCACATTCAAAATCCCCCTAACAACCCGCATAAATCGACATTTCAACTTCCTACGCCGCATTCCCAAACGCAAACTTCGACATCCGCCTGCTGCCCTTCTAAAGGCAAAATATCCAGACCTCCCCCCCGATCTCCAGGAGCTTGTAGAAGAATCCCCGCTGGCCATCAGATGAAAAGTAGAAGACAACCCCATCACCAGGATCAAGAAGAAGCTTCCACCTGAACCGCCATTAATTAGAACTAGAAATAAGTATATGTTAGAATTGTATAAAATAGGTTACATATACTTTTTTTGCCTCAACTCATAGTTAACATATTTAGTAGAATTAAGGAAACATGTAACATAAAATATCTTAAGAACCCGCTAGCTGAAAAGGCCCTAAGCCTCAGCAGCCGTCCACAATAGCATAAGTTAGAATAAGTCAAATATATTAGCGATGTAGTCAATAGGTGAATAAAGATGCAGTTCAATTGAATTGAACTGACGATCTGAGGAGTTGGTATGGTTCATATTCCAGTCCGAGAGCTCGAAGTGTTCAGACGTGCTTCCGAACAGCTAGAGATTGCAATGTCATTCCCGCCTGTTTTCGAGATTTCTTCACGCCCAGACTTGAAAGTGTCTGAATGTAATTAATAATTTCTCTTCCTACAGCAACTTGTTTATTTCGAAACATTTGACAATAAAAAGATAATTCACCGTGGGAAGCGACATGGAGGAGTCGTTCGTTCCTTCTTCGGCACCCTCCAAGGCCTGGGTAAGGGGATGGATGGATTGCAAGCCCAGTTGAACGACCTTCAGCAGAACGGAAAAAAAATCTCTGCTTGCCAGGCCACCGTCAGGAAAAAGCCCAAGCCTGATTAAGTTCATCTCAGGATGGATCGTTTATGGACCAAACTCCGCTCGATGAGAGAAAAACTCAACCAAGCCGTCGCCTTGTTCGAGAAGTTCGTCTCCAAGGCCGTCCCGGAGGTGGCTCCATCACCTCCAGAATCCCCAACCAACTCCATGGAGTGCGACATAGCGGATGTGCAGCCCGAACCGGACATAAAATGCGCAGCTGCCAAAGTCGAAGTCAGCACTGAAGCCGTCACAAACGAGAAGGAATTTCCCCCCCTCGCGGCAGCCAAGCGCAAAGCCAAAAAGCGCCGCGGGAAGGCGCAATTGGACACCGACACCACCACCACCGAGGTAGATCAATCCTCCACCTCCTCCGTGGCTGAGAACCCCCGTCACGATGTCTAGGTGCCCCAGGTGCCTGGAAATTAGGCTGATCCTTCGGCGCACCCGAAGAAGGCAGCCAGAATTCCCCCCGTCATCCTCAGGTACACTGCCAAGTGGACTGAGATCACCGCCAACCTGGTCAGAGCTGAAGTGAAAATCGCGAAAGCAAAGACCTGTCAAGACGGCATCAGAATCCAGCCCCTTTTGTCCGACGAGTTTCGTGCCCTCACGAAGCACCTGGATGCCGAAAAACTCCCCTACCACACCTTCTCCATGGAGGAGGAGAAAACTCTTCGCGTGGTGTTGAAGCCAATCCCGGTCGGAATCGACGCCGATGAGTTGGAAGAAGACCTGAAGCACCAGGGCTTCCATCCCATAAAAGTTAGCCGCATGGTGCACAGCAGTGGCAAAAAGCCCCTCCAGAACTTCCTGGTGGAACTCCCGACAGCAAAATCGTGCATTTTTCAAGATCTAAAAGCGATCTGCAGCTTGATCGTTTTCGTCGAGAAACCACACAAGCTGCAACACAATCACAACGCTGCCAGCGTTTTCACCACGCACAGAAGCACTGCAACGCAGACTTCAAATGCGTCAAATGCGCTGGTGATCACCCTTCAAGCGAATGCAAGCCAGCTACAAGGGGTGCCCAGGTATCCCAAGAGCAAATCCGCCACCGGCCAGAAGCCGAGGAATTCTGCGAAGCCTGCTGTCCCCAAACAGCTAGCCAAACCTGCGCCAAAGATGCCCAGGACGTCCTCCTACGACGAGGCAGCGTCTTCGGCTGCAGGTGATGTGTCTGCCAAGGGGGCACAACTCATCCCAGCCTTCACGACAGCCAAGGACACCAAATCCATGGTGGCCTGCCTCTTGAATTTTCTTCCCTTGCTGCTGTGAGCCCACACACCTGCAGGTCTCCACCGACTGCCCACCAGGTCGAAAACAACGACAAGATGCCTGTCCAGGCCCAGCCCGAACAGCCATACACCACCACCCATCAGATATCCACTTTCAGAAGTTTCTTTTCACCGCCACTCCACTTTTCAGATCCTCCACCCCCGACCGCCACGGGAAGGTAAGTGGGTAAGAGTTTTTGTTTTTCATTGCATTTCCATGTACGATTTCCTCTCGGAAATCACAAAAAACCCAACAGGGGCTTCACAATGTTCCCGCTTCAATGGCAATTGNNGACTCGCACCCTTGAATCAGACAATTTTTCAGGTTTCAGATTTTCGTCTGAGGAGTACAGCCCGAACGTTTGAGTTGAGCTCAGGTCTCTGCGTCAGCGTTATCGCCTGACCACCTGAGCGCTTTCTCCACCTTCAGACTCCCCGAGTCGTCGCGCCCCGTCAACGTTCACCTTCTTGACGGAGGTAAACGGTAACAACAGGTAAACTTTTATTTAAAATTACGGTGCCACACCTATATGTGACGTCATCCCCTTTTAAGCTGTGACATCATATGCCTTTTTTTATTAGAATGCTTAGTTTTTTAGTTGCTTTTAAGTTAGTAACTTTAGTAGTAGTGGTAGTGGTAGTGGTAGTGGTGGTAGTAGTAGTAGTAGTAGTAGTACTAGTAGTTGTTTACACCATTAGAGCATAAAAATATAAAAATCTCAAGAACTGTTG
>QDEB01058880.1:0-11554 GCA_004193795.1 Asbolus verrucosus | reverse complement strand
CACTGCAAACTGCGAAGATACCAGCGAACAACAATAAACGTTTCATTTCTGATGCACAAAGCTACACACCTCAGTTCAGTTGAAAACTGATGTCAAATCAATGGAAATGGTCTCTTTTATAGTTAAATCTTTTGATGGTCGAGGTCGCCTGAGGTGTATTTTTTTTTTATAAATTGATTATGAAACGCATTGCAAATAATAGCTTTTGTTTCCTCAATCATTGTTGTATGTAGTCCCAAACAAAATTGATTTAATGACACCTTATTACAATTAGCGAATACAGGAACAGGCAATCAAAGGCAGGCTTAAAATTAAATTAATCATTCTTTTGAATAATAATTGAAATTGTGAAGTTTTTTGGGAACCACACTTTAGTGGTTTTAGTAACTTGTAAATATTATTAATTACTTGTATTTTACTTTACTAGGACAGCCCTTCTCTTTTCTTTTATTTTTATAACATACAAGATCAATTTGTTAAAAATTCGTAACTTTTGACCCCTTGGCCCGATTTTGATTAAAATTGATCTGCAGACTCCTTGAGTCTGAAGAGCACATTTTACACGGAAATGCTAGCTCAAAAAATCAAAGCCAAAGAGGGTTGGGCCATTATAACTTTTGATTCCTCGTGCTGGTCTTGATCAAAATTGGTACAGACTTGCAATGGGAAAGCCTAATTTTTGAAAAAAATTAATCCTCAAAATGAAGGCCAAAATGGTACAACTTTTGACTTTTTAAATCAATTTTGACCAAAATCTTTTNNATGAGAAAACAATGGTTAAGACGAAGTCGACTTGAATCAAACCAATCACATACTTGTTCTCGGGTTGCTTCTACTTTTATTTTTATATTACTTAAAACTAGCGAATCAACAACGAAAGCTGTGTCATTGACGAATAACACAAAATTAGTATCTGGTGAAAAATAAGACAAATCATTTATGAAAATTAAGAATAAAAGTGGCCCTAGGACAGATCTCTGTGGAACACCATAAAGAATCGGAGTTGTTGTTTCAAGAGTTGTGGGGGTGCACACCCCCCATTGTTATTAAGACAACACGATCAAATTTAGTCAAATTAGCAGATTAGCTCAATGGTACCATCTTCTTATTTACTTCTTTTCTATAACATATCTTAATTTCAAATTTATTACGTGGTTTCTAGAATCCCATACAATGTGTCCTGACTTTTTAACACTTTTCACAATATTTAGTGAAAGATTTGGATAATAAGATATATTTGGAAATAAGAAAATATTTATACTCAAACGGATTTTTGTGAAATTGTTTCATGAATCGCTGTCTGGTGTCGGTAGAGGAAATTGCAAACAAGAAACAAGAAATTACTCATTTAATTATTTTTTTTAAACCATAAACTGTAAAATGTGAGTTGTAAGAAAGAATTAAAATTATTTTCAGTGGATGTACTTAGAAACTTACATTTTCAGAGTATTTCTTGTTAAATGAAAACAGTTCTTTAAAAAAAAAAAGAAAGGTTATGGAAAACAGCGAAAAGAACTGAGAAGATGGAAAATAAAAGCAAAGGATCAAAACCATAGTTAAAATATTTGCTTTAAAGAATAAAGAATGTAGAGATTTAGCAAGGGTACTTTTTCTGCTTATTTTTTAAAATAAATTAGGAGTAAAGACTATTCCCACAGACTATCCCTCTGATGTAAATATTAATAACCTTTCAAGGCTTGAAGGCTGTGAAATAAATTATAGTAGCCTGTATTAATGCGAGGTTATGTTACAAAATATTGCTTGAGATTGGTTTGCCCAAATGCCCAAACGCATCTTCTGAATCTTTTTACAATGGCAAAAATTTTACTATTTTCTTTTTTAAAATTGCTGTATGTTCTCCCACTTAACGTAGATACTCAGTGTGCTGCTAAAAATTTTTGGTTGAATTAATTGATAATATTGTCGACAAGTTTACAAATAATACGTGCTGAGTCCATACTTTTATGATTTTTTCACAAATAATAATTTTTTGAGCTGCTAAATAAATTGTTACGACTTTAAGTTTCCAGATTTCCAACGTTTCAACAGATCTTTTTCGACCGTCTCGCCTAATAGAAGTAACCAGTCATTATTACCATTTGCTTTGATTATTGAAAGCCTTTGTTGAAATTTAGAATATTTCAGACAGTTTGTTGCAACCTAATCGATTAAAATTTTTGACGAATGTTGAATTAGTGTGGTGGGTTGCATAACAAATATTTTTGAGATCTTGATGAAAATGCTGCAGTTTCTGAAAATGTTATATTATTTTGACAAATACACAAATATATAATATGAACACAAGAATAAAAATATAAACTAAAAACCAAATTTATAAATAATTTAATCTCCACATGCAGATCAAATTAATTTGGAAATAACATGTACATGAAAAAGCACCAGAAGTTGTGGGTTGTCAGAACATTCTTAAAATTTCCAATTCAGGAACTTTATACTTTGGGTATAAAACGAAGTGTGTTTTTCAATTTAGATTCTCTTCAATTCATTAAAATTTAGCAGAATCGAATTTACTGATCTAGGAATCATCTATCTTGACACTAATTTCAATTGAATAATTTAAATATAAATGTCTACAGTTAAATGTGTTTTAGAGTTGCATTGATTTCTGAACGGGGTGTCATTTAGACAGCGATCTAAATCATTCGAGTAAAAGAGTAAAAAGAACTAAACCTAATATGGACCCCTGCGGGACTCCGAAATCAATCGCCGTGATGTCCTCAGTATGTTGAATGGTAACATACTAACGTCTTTTTGGTTCTAGGTATGTGTGGTATCGTTTTCAACTTATTATTTTTTATGAAACGGTCTGCAAACTGCAAGAAATATAAAGACAAACAAATAATACAACTATATGTTTAAATTTCTTTAAGTACTAAGATTAAAATTATATTACATAAAAAANNTACATTTGATTCAAGGTGAGAGAACCGATTAACATTAGCCTTATTGGCAATTAATAGTTCGACATTTCTGATTTTGTTGTGCAAAATAGCCACATGAAGAGGAGTGAATCCATTGCTGATTTTGTCAATGTTTGCACCTCTTTTTAATAAGAATTTTGTCATTTTCTTACGGTTGGCAGACACACTTAGTTGCAAGGGACTGTATCCATTTTTAAACTGTTGCAGTTCGGACCCTTTCTTCAACAATGTTGAAGCTATATCAACAAATCCTTTTTTTACGGCAAAATAGAACGGAGTTCTGCCACAACTATCTTCAGTTTCAATGTCCATCTTCTTCTGCAGTATTTTGACTATCCCCAAGGAATTGTTTTTTACGGCTTTATGAAGACAGAAATTTTCAGAGAGATAATTCTGCACCAGAGAATTGTTTTGGGAGATCACAACTTCCAGTATTTTTTCACATTTTTTTGCAACAGAATGACGAATGATTCTATAAATATTTTCCATACTGTAATTCTGCCATTTCAAAGATAGTGTGAAACCGTTTCCTCGTAAAATCTCCAGTTGAAGGAAGCAACAGGCTCTGTCCGCATATTCGGTAGGAGTGAGATTGAATAAGCCATCTTTTCTGTCAAGAACGGAAGCTTGTGGATTTTCTAATAATTTCTTCACAATTTCTTCTTCGATTATTTTGTGATTTATTCTTGGAAATTGATATCCGTAAGACACAGCCACGTGCAAGACATTGCGTCCTCCTCGATCGCAGACATTGATTTTATCTTGATAATTGTCAATAACTGGAAGATTCTTGTAAAGTACAGCTAAAAACAATGGATGATGATCAGCTAATAAAACATCCAAGAAAAATTTAATACTTCTATAATCTTTCTTAAATATAAAATCTTTCAAATTTCCAAGTGTTTGCAAGTTTTTTGACATCCACACAGCAACTAAAAATTCAGCATAAGTTTGGTGAATAAAGATGGGGTGTTCTTCATCAATTCTGGAAATTATTCCAAATGGGTCCTTTCTATTTTTTTTTATTTCGTTCAAGAATTTTTTGTAATAAGAATCGTATGAGATCTCCATTGACTGAAGGGTGAAGCTGTCGAGACAATAATCTAAAGCTGCTTTCTCACATTGTTGCCAACAATAGTCCTCTGCAAATTCTAGTATTGGAGAGTTATTATCATGGAGCTTCTGTTTCTTTAAATAATGTTTATAGTTTCCCTTTATAAAACAATAATACATATCTGTCAAATCAAATTTATCCGTCAATATTTCACACTGGTTGTCAATATACATTTCTGTGAACATAAACAGATGTAAGGGTATACCTAACATATCTTTATTGTTAACAACTGTATTTCTGTTTCGAAAGATGTTGTTTATGGCCTTCTTAATACGATTATCATCTAGGTTATTTTGTTTCAGTCGTAATTGTATGTAGCGTTTTTGTTCTTCCTCACTGAAATTTTTAATTTTGATAGAAATAGTGTTAAAAGTTTTTTCTAAATCTTCTTGACAATTATCTCTTGAAGAAATCCAAACTTGAAAGCCGAGCTTATGGATTTCTTTGATGAACCATTTAGCGTTCTCAGCTACATTGCTATATAGCTCGTCGAATCCGTCGAGGAAGAATATAATCTGTTTCTTCTGCTTTAAAATATCTTTCAACTTGCTTTGAAGGTTAGGACTGATATTTACGATATTCAGAAAATTATCTAAATACTGCTCAACACTGAGTTTTTTTTCAAAAATTGCTTGTTTTTCGTGAAAATTAATCAGTATGGTGAAGACATCTAGGGGACATTTTTCTTTCAAATTCTTCAATAATTCTGTTTTACCTAAACCAGGTTCGGCACAAACTAAATTCATTCTGTTCATGTTTCGATCAAATATCTTCGATTCTTCAACGAAATCTTCAACGAAAACATTTTTTTGCAATTCTTCGATATTGCCCATGGTAGTAAGCCATTGGAAATGTTTTTTTTTGAGAAGTTTCAAGCAGTGAATGTTCGTTTTTGGCAAATTTAGTCGATTCAAAATTCGATTCCATTTCTGACAGACGTTTGTGAAATGTTCTTCTGTAAAATCCGTATTTGGAACAGAAATAATTCGAAAAAAAATTGAAGGGGGAATAACTGAAGCTATCTTTTGGATCCAGTCTTCAAAATCAGCTCTTTCGAATTTTTCAAAATTTAAAATATTAGTTTCGGATAGTAAATGATTGAAAGTCCAATTTTTGGAACAATAAATGACAAAAGTGTTGTTGTTACTTAGGCTCATCGATAAAGGACTCAGAACAATTCTCGAAATTTTTCTAGGCAGATAGATTTCTTCTCTTGCAATTTCTTCATTTTCTTGAAGGTGAAATTTAGTTTCCAACATCTTTAGTATATCTTTTGTTGTAACGAACTGAAGAAAAGCTTCATCACATTCAATGAATTTTTTTAATGAAACCAATTTATTTGGTCTTAATTGAATGCTTAATTTTTTTAAAATTTTATCGTAATCGCCATTTTCATTGTCGAAAACATTTTGTAAGTTTTGGAACATTTTAACAGTTTCAGGCACTTCGATCTCGTCTCCTACAAGTACAAAACTCATGTTTGTATTTTCGAACAAATTTAAAGCTTCTATTATCGCTTTTTTGGTTTTCAAGTCGATAATGATCGGGTAATTGTGGCAATACCACAAAATCTTCTGTTTGAGATTTGGTGTTAATATGTCTGCTGTATTGTCAACGATTTTCTTCGTTTTTCCCAACTGAAGTAACTCGTGATCTGTGACAGTAACAGTCGCACTGAAGTTCTGACTGGAACAATAATTTTCGTAAAAATCTTCATAAGATTCGTCTATGATGGTTATTGCAAATTTCTTCGTTGTTTCTTCGAAAAGTTTCAAATCGTCGCCATCTCGAAACGAAAAAGATTTTGGTTCTAAAAGTAAATCCACCAACTGAATCCTGACTATTTCTCTATTTATGACAGTGTCAGTGTAGACATTATGATGACAGTTCTTCATGAACTTTATGTAATTATCAGCGGCCAATTCTGACATAAATTTTTCCTTAAAAGTTTCCGTGATTTCCCTCTCTATCTCTTGCAGATTTTTCTGAGATACATAAAGGAAAAAATTTTGAAAAAATTCTTTATAATCTCCAGGTGTAATACCATTTTCTTCTATGGTTTTGCTGTTTATTTGGAATTTATAAATATTACCCATTTCAGAGCTGGTGTAAAAGTAGTGTTTACCTTCGCAATTGTCATTCTCCACCATGTCAAATTCTTTCACTACGCTTGCCGACTTTTTTTTGAAAGGTCGATTTGTGTACATCAGAAAAGAATAATTTGAACTTCTCCTCTCTTGTCCATTCGAACTCACATGAAACAATTTGCATTTTGGATCGACGCAGTGAATTGCACCACAATTTTCTTCTTCGCACCCGACTTCCGTACAATCACACCCACAATAAACCGATTTACAGTACTTATTTAACACGAATTTTCCTTTTGGGTCATCTTTTGTAAATAAGAAGTTGTTGGGTTGTAACTGGCGATCGCTGTGGTTTAACTGAATTGCAAAATGATAAGTTATGTCATTTTTTAACGTTATTTCCACCACTAGATCATCAAATTTGAAACTATCATTATTTTGTGGGTTTATGTTGGTTTCAAGTTTAAAATCTTTCACATTTTTGTTCAAATATAGCCTCAGTGCAAACAATGCACATACTGCCACTTCGTAATTTCCCCCTTTACCCGGTGGGTTCTGAAAATTTTTATTATTATGCATTATTTTACATGGGAAGAAGTAAAGCAACAGTAGAGATTAATGTGTTCATAGCGGGGAATTACTGATTTATCTGGCGATAAAAATTTAATTTTAGCATCCATCTATATGGAATGGAATGAAAATTGAAAAAAATAATAGAATTGATCAAAATCTTAATTACACTTACTTTAGAAGCCATATCGCTTATTGCTGGAAGAAAATTGTTTAAGCACAATTTATTCTTTCACATTTCAAGACGCACTTTGTACAAGCAAGTGATTCGCGAACTTTTATTTTAATTAATAATATTATCATACAACAATAAATGTTATCACTATCACTTTTTTGATATCGATACGAATAACAGCAAACGAATAAACAAGTAGATAACATTTTTTTAAATAAATCCAGTCAGTGTCTTAAGAATATATTTGGGTATCTTTGGGTCTGTTTTTGGCCTTTTATTTATTGTTTCGATCAAAGATTTACAACAATAAATCTGCACAATTTGGCTAACGTATAAATATAAATTCGTCATAGAAAGAATTTCATAAGTGATTCCAGTGGCCAGAAAAAATTTGTACGAATTCCTCGCTGCTAAATATTTACAAATTCAATTCATTTAAAAACTTTAATTTATTATAATTTACAGTCAAAGGGCATGGCACATCTTGTGGACTTCCGGAGACCAAGTAATTTGAAACTAAAGTAAATATGTTATAGGAAACAAGAAAATGTTACCATTGCGCCAGTTTGCTGACACTTTTCACAATTTAATTTCAATTTTCGGTGAAACAGGATGCGCTGTTGCCAAATGTTAGGTATCTAAGGATTCAAGGATAAACTGCTCAAAAATACGGTGCTTAATAAAATCAACCGAGATCGTGCTTTCCTAAACATACCCCAATTGGCAACATCGCCAAGTAATTTAACATCAAAATAACCAGTAGCCATAGCCTTCATGTTGAATTTTCGTTATGAAAGGATTAGAAGTTTTAACTTACGTTCGCAAGTCGTGTTATCTACTTGTCGCAAACAATAATTTGGGAAACTAAAATCTGTTCTGCGAATATTTTCCGTTCTAGAATGTGAATGTTAGTCAAATTAATTTAACAATAGGAATTTGAAAATGTAAAATTCTAGATTTAAGCGTAAATGTGGTTCACGCTTAAATATTCCAAGAAGTAATAATTTAATTAAACTAAATAAGCCAATGACAATTAAATCAAATACGACATAAGACTGACTATATCTACTCACATGATAATAAATCATTTGAATTTCATAAAAAAAGAAGATTATTAAGAAAAAAATTCGTCGGTAAGTTTGATGTTCTTGTGACCTAAATATTTTTGAATAAAATATGAGAAATCATCTTTTTGGATTTAATTACCCAGAATATTAATTGATATCTCGCTTCAATTCTATAGAACTGAGTAAATTTTGCTATGTTATGTGGTGCTTGTATGAACCATAGGGAGTTGCGGTCGGTTTTAAGCGATAAACTGATTTTGTAACATTATAATTATTTTGATTACATTTTCATTTATCGAGTTCAGATATACACAGATTCTCAGACCTTTGAATTACTACTATTTACAGCAGGCAGACGGTTGCAGTTTTTCCTTAAATTCGTAAATAAGCAACCTTTGGCAACAGCGTAACTTGCCTCACTGAAACTAAAATTATATTGTGGATACTATCAGATTTTTAATCAACGATTACGGTGAAACTAATTGGGATATCAAATTGGCGCAAAAATAACATCTTCTTACTTTTATGTTTTCTATAATATGTTTTAATTTCAAATTTACAACATGGTCTCCAGAATCCCATAAGATTGGCCAAAAGATTGTCCTTTACAGATTTCAGTATTTTTGTTAAATTTTCTGCATAAAATCTTGGAGGAATCAATAATTTCCTATCGTTATCACTATTCAAGCATAAACCTATCTATTTATGTTTACAAGATAAGAAGCGTTCAAAAAGTTTTCTCATTAATATATAGATGAACTTAATATAACGTGCCAAAAAAATTCTGGGGCATCAGGAGGATCCAACATGTCCCACAAATCCCTTTTTATTAGTTCCAAAATGATGGAGATAAATTAACCTCTATCCACACACGTTTGACGTCACTGACCACAAAAATATATCGACATCGACTGGAATTAATTGTTGCAGTTTGTTAGGATGACAATATGATAATGATCGCTTACAATGGATCACGACAAAATGAAAACATTTATTCTTGAAGATTTCGAAGATAAAAGGGATGTATTTACACATCTTAAGAGAAATGTTTATCTAATCTTTAGTATACCAGGATTAGATTAAACAAAACTACTGAAAAATGTGAAGGAAAATTGTTCTTTACCGCACCTCACAGCATTGATTAATATCAGCGAAGAAGAAGAAATAATTAAAGAAAGGCGTAGCATGTATAACTGTTTGGATCGTTTTCTAAAAATCGTAAATTCCGATAAAAGTTTTCCAAAGAAATTGAAAGAAATATTGAAAACAGAAAGAAATCTTCTTATTACATTCTGCATTAAAGAAATACACCAGCTGGGTTTTCCTGTGTCTGTTTCATCAAGAGAAGACTTTAGGGAAGAACTAGAGTCAAATTTTAACACTCAGTGTAGAAAGATTAAAGGATTTACTTTATTAGAACAGAAAAAACACATTCAACAACAAATTAAGTCGAAACATTGTTACGGTAAGATTATTCGGAATTCAATCTATCGCATTTTTAGAGCAAAAAATGAAGAAATACTTTCTTTACCTTTATGTCTTCATAACTACTGAAAGCTGTGGCAACCAGCAAATATTAAGAAGTGATTTCATTTTAAACGACATGTATCACAGCTTTATTGAGGACAGTTACAAGCTTTATTTACGAAAAGGAGAACTTGACGGTGTTAATTCTTTAATTTTGTTGTTTGATAATAGGTACTGTTGCCATTAATATGAAAAAGCATTGAAGATAAAAACTACAAACACTCTCGATTTCTTATAATACTTATTATGAAGAGTTTCTAAATGAAACTATGGCGAGTACGGAAGATCTTTGGGAATAATTTTAGGAGTTCATGGTGATCGCCCAGAATTCACCCACAGGCTTAACGCAGAGTTTTTGACAGCTGTTTGAATATCCAAAAGCTCTATAATGATTGTTAACTTGAAAGACTTTATTTTTGGAAAAGAATAAAGGAACATTCCATTTTTCTTGGATGTAGACTTGGCTGATCATCATCCACTGTTTTGGCTGTCCGGCTGTGTTGAAGATAAAGAAAATTATCGAGACAAAGACAAAGGTGGACATAATGTATTACATGTAGCGATGACTTGTAGATATCTTACTACAGATGTCGAACTGACTGAAGAAAGGATTATAAAAAAAATGTTAGATTTAACTTCCTTAAAGTTCTTTCAGTGGAATATGCTAAAAGAGCCCATTGTCTCCATCAAACGCTAATTCTGATTATAAATCAATTCTAATGTAATTTGGAGCATTATAACAAAGAAATATTTGAATTTTATGATCGTCTTAAATTAGAAGAAGTTGAAAACATTTTCTCCACCATTAGGAAATTTACCCAAACTTTTCTCAAAACTAAGTGATGGTAGAAATTCCCTTCCTCGCCCTCTTACCATTCGTTATTCTGTGTTCTACTTATACAAAATCAGAACAAAAACTACTGGAATATGCAACGCTGAATGGGGTGAGATTTGGAAAGCAAAAAAATTATATAATACAGCAAATGCCAAAAATGTAATCAAATAGTCTTCGGTAGCCTTAAATCATCATTCAATTTCAATTTTTTCATGTGATCTTTATATAGCGCGAGCTTCAGTTTCGACGGTTCTAAAAATGTTAACTTGATCGCCTCTGATTATGACTTTGGTATGGTATTGCAAAAATCTTGCAATTCCTCAAAGAATTTTTCTTCACCTTCATAATCTTTTAGCAAAATTCCTTTGGGTAACTCCTCCCATACTGGTGTCTGCACAAATGTGGACCTATTAACAGCAAATTTGAAAATTACACAAATCAAAAATTATTGCAGAACTTACCTTCTGAGCCACTTTCAGTTTCATCACACCGTTGAGAGATAACTCTGTAATATGTCTGATCGGAGCAACACATTTTGGTCTTGTACTTGATGAGGACTAAGAAGTTTTGAATGCTATCTTCCTCTAAAAAGTCAAAAGTTTTTGAAAAATGTAGCCACTTGAGCCAGGATTTTCATCCAATCTTTCAAATTTCCACGTTTTTCTTCAGAGATTCTTCAGTTCTGCCATAGTGTCGAGTGCCGAGTTTAACCGAAAATATTTCTACAAGACTTTCTTTCGTTATTTTCCAAACGATTAACATTAAATCGATATAACTGTAATTAGTAATTTCAAAAATTATAATATGTATTAATAATTTGTCGAATATAACGGCACTTTTGTTAATCTTCTAGCAATTTAAGACCTCACATTAAAAGGGGGCAAATGTCACTTAAAGTCCTTATTTGTGAAGAAAAGGAAAACCGCAGGTAAGAAATTTTTGCGAAATTTTCGATGTACCTATTGTGGATAAACAATTATTTCCAATATGACTGAATAAAAAAAGTTGGTCATGTTGGGTTTTAAAAGCCCACATAAATCCCCAAAATCTTCCGATTTCGACTTTCGACAGGCCGCAAGCTCTCATCGACGCGCAGTTCGTCCAGTCTATCAAATCGCTTCTGGTATTCCAAAAATTTTTCCGCCAGTATCTCTGGAACATCGGACGTTCAGTACAATTTCCAAAATGTTGCAATTTTAGAACCACCTTGTGTCTCATGGAGTGATTCTTCTTTGCC
>QDEB01058876.1:0-16961 GCA_004193795.1 Asbolus verrucosus | reverse complement strand
ATGTACATGTGACTATATACATGTGCAGTGGATATTTTGAAGGATACAGGGTAAGAGAATTTTCTAATTGTGAACACA
This sequence comes from Asbolus verrucosus, assembly GCA_004193795.1. Lineage (NCBI taxonomy): Eukaryota > Metazoa > Arthropoda > Insecta > Coleoptera > Tenebrionidae > Asbolus > Asbolus verrucosus. Next base: position 16,883 of record QDEB01058876.1, on the reverse strand, counting down.
AATTCATTTAATTTTTTTAGGTATTAATTCATAATCCCATCGACATATCACGTCTTTCCAATCATTACTTTAGAGTGCCTCTTGGTATAGCTGCCGTCGCAATTATTGAACCAAAAGTGGTAACTACTTCTCCTGCGGTGAAAAAATTTAGTCCTTCGAAGAGGAAATGTTACTTGAGAAATGAAAGGATATTGACACATTTTAAATTGTTCTCTCAATTGAATTGTCTTCTGGAGTGCCTATCTAATTATACATTAAACAAATGCCGATACGTCAGTTATTTTATGCCTAGCAAGTTTCATTCGCTGTACTAACATATTAAAAAATTATTTTGAAGTTTAGGGGACAATGCGACACCAGTTTGTGGCATTAGAAATATAGATTGCGTCTATGTGGCTGACAGTAAGTATTTAGAATTATTACCATTTCTGCAAATATAAATTTACTGGTCGTTTAAAAGAGGTTCTTAACAAAGATTTAAAAAGCAAAATATCTGGAAAAGGGGATGAACCGCATTGTGACTGCAGACCATCATGCACAGAGTTAAGTTACAATGTAGAAACGTCTCATAGTGATTTTCTTTGGACTTTTGGTGCTCCGTCAGATGTGCAAAATATTCCTGATAAGTATTGTGTTCATCATCATTTCAAAGATTGAAACTCTTTGTTCTTTGCTTCAGCAGCGTTTTCCCCATTTTAACCATCTATTTCAAAGCGGAACATTTTATGGGGATTGAAAGAAATGAGCTGTATGGAGTGTCTGACTTGATATCCAATTTTGGAGGACTTTTGGGTTTGTTCACAGGATTTTCTCTTATTTCGCTGGCTGAAATAATCTACTTCTTAACATTAAGAATTTTTACAATATGAGACCCTACGGAATGTGGTCAGGTCCCACCGACTGAGACATTTTTTACCAATAAGTTATATTTTTATGAATAGAGCATAAGAGTTCTCAAATAAATAAAAATTTGGATATCTTTCTACTTCCCACGGTTAGTCCATTAAACATATCCCTCGAGCTTTCATATTTCATAATTAGCAGGTGCTTCCATTCAATTATCTGATGCGGTCTCTGTTTACTCGCATTATAAGTTGTTTTAATCAATGACAACAGTCCCCAGAGGATGGATTGACTCATTAGTATAACCACTAATGAAATTGATGTGGTGACATTTGCAACTTAGTCATCATTTTCATCTCTTAAAAAATGGAGGAGTTTCCGGACGGAAAAGTTCCCGAAGATAAAAACAGTTTCTTCAAAAGTGTGCGCAACTATTTCAGAGAATATTGCAGGTGTACTAGCATACACGGCTTCAGATATTTCGGCGAAAAGAGGACCATCTTTGAAAGGTATTTGTGTCAAATTTTAACAGAACTCAATTTTCAAAGATGTTATTTTAGAGTTTGGTGGTTCGTTATTTTTGTGATTTGTCTAGCGGCCTGCACAACTTCTATTTATGCCGTTTATAAAAAATGGGAGAGGAGTCCTGTTATTGTAACTTTTGCAACGAGAGCGACCCTCATCTATAATATCCCATTTCCGTCTGTTACTGTTTGTCCTGAATCCAAATCCGTGCAAAAAATTTTTAATTTTACTAAAATATTGCAGAAGAAGGAGGAAAACATACGCCTAACACCTCTGGAGTAAGTTTCAAAAACCAAAAACTGCATCAATTTCAAATCAAAAATGTTTAAGGAGCACCCGTTTCGAATATATGTCCTTAATTTGCAATTTCCGCGATTATTTGGATTTCGATTACAACCAGACTGTTCCCGATGAATTCTATGATGTCATAGATAGCCTGAAACCTGAATTCGAAATTTGGGATTGTCATTTTATGGGAAGACCTACCGATTGTGACGCACTTTTCATCCCTCTAATCACAGATGAAGGAATTTGTTACACCTTTAATATGTTGGATAGAAGTGAAGTTTTCAGGGATAATGTGTAAGAAAACAACATACAAAAATTTTCACATTACTACGTCTTGGTTTTAGAATACACTATCAAAACTACCATCAAATACCATATAGGTCTACCAACTGGTCCCTGGAACATGGCTACGCCAAAGACGCCGGAATTTCCACTTACCCAAAACGGGCATTATTAGCAGGTGCCACCAATGGGCTAAGATTCAAAATTTTAACCCCGAAGGTTGACTTAGATTACGCTTGTAAAGACTCCCTTCAAGGTTACAAAGTGCTGTTGCACACTGCAATGCGCATGCCCCGTCCAAGTCAGCAATATTTCAGAATTCCTTTGGATCAAAGTGTGGTGGGGGCAGTTCAACCGGTCATGATCACAACTTCAGAATCAGTCAAAGTGTACAATCCGAAGAAACGGGAATGCTATTTTCCATCGGAACGACATTTGAAGTATTTCAAGATTTACACATCCTTAAACTGCATGATGGAATGTCTCACTAATTACACATTCGATAACTGCGGTTGTGTAAATTTCTTCATGCCTAGTAAGAAGATGGTTATTTTCGGTGGAGTCGTTTTAATGAAATTGTTTCAGGAGAAAATGGAACCCAGGTGTGTGGTACTTATAATGTTGAATGCATGAAAGAGGCTGAAGGTAACACATATATTTTTTTAATCACCAACTGAAATGTGGTTGCAATTTTTAGCAGACATGCAGATGAAGAATTTGAAACGAAAATTAAACAAACCGAAGCATAAGAGGAAAAAAAAGAAAGGTAAAGTCGACTGTGATTGTATGCCGATTTGTGCAGATTTAACTTATGATGTGGAAACGTCCCAGACTGATTGGGATTGGGAAAAACAAAAAAAGGCCAACAGGAAAATGAAACAAAATTACAGCAAAGACAAGTAAGATTTATGCTTTGTTGTGTACAATAGAGTCAGAATTTGGTTTTAGCTTGCACATGTCATCTCTCACCATATTCTTCAAGTCGAATAATTTTATAACATCTCAGAGAAATGAGTTGTATGGACCAACTGACTTTTTGGCGAATTTTGGGGGTCTCCTTGGACTATTCACAGGATTTTCGGTGTTGTCTCTAATGGAAATTTTGTATTTTTTGACTGTCAGAATGATTTGTAATACTCGTCTGTATGGTTATTGGGCAGGGCCTGAGACTTAATTATTATTTTGCAAAATTGTGCAGTCATGGATACAGTGTTTCAAATTATTCGACTCATAAAATATATTCAATATTTAATAAATAATGAAATAATTCAATAAATTATAGAAAATGTATAAAATTTAATTTTTGACAGCAATCTCTCAGATTCAGTCAAGTTTGAATTTGTCATTAATATATCCGATTAATATATAATCAATTATTATCAATCAAGTTTGAAAAATTGTTTGTTAAACTAACTAATCAATAAAGATTTTTGTAGTTAAAACCAACTTTTGAAGAACTTCTTAGTTGCGAAATATTTGGAAAAATATATAATTGCTCTGAAATATTTTGGCCAGTTTTCACAGAACAAGGAATCTGTTATACTTTTAACATTTTGAGGTGAGGATATCTAAACAAGAAATGTAAGTTGATTTGACTCTGTTTATTATTATATCAAATACAAGAAACATTTATGACAACTTTTATAAGAGCATACTCACTTGAGCTTGAGATTACTTCAAAGGTTATTCTCTCAACTGAGAACTCTTCTATCAAGAACAGAAAATGTATTAAATTAAACAAAGGAATCTATAACTACAGCTGCAAATCTTACTTAAAAAGATAAAGAATAGATTTTTTTCTCCTTCATCTTTATGTAATATTGATTTGAGTTTCACAATAGAAACTTCTCAAATGTTTGAAATTGGCTGAAATATTTTGAAAATAAATGAGCAACACAGAAAAAAGGCAAAAAGGTAATATCACAATGTAAGATCATGTAAGAGTTGAACATGAATTTTGATGAGTATTTATTTTAAGTAGTCGTGGAAAATATTTACTTCTTAAGTTTGAGAATTTTGTGCAATGTTCGCCTCTATAGCTGAAGGCCGTAGTGAATTCTTAAAAAGTAGAGTCGTTGAGAATGCAAACAGGAGTTAAGTTTGGTTAAGGTGCAAATATTCAGCATATTAGTGATGTAAATTCTAGAAAAAATGGCGAAATTTTTATTGTTTAACTACCAACATTGTTATCGATCAGTGCATTAGATCCAGACCAAACGTGCCTACCATAATGGCGAATATTACACACCAATCTAACCGATAGAAAGTAGATGATTTCTACAAAAGACAAGAAAGAGAAACCGGTAAACAGTCCTAACAGTCCTCCACAATTAGCCCAGAAATCTGCTAATCCAAATAACTCACTCCTTACAGTTGCAGTAAATTTCATTTCCTTGAAGTACACGAAAATTCTCGTCAAACGAAATCTGAAAATTTTCAAAAATTATTTCACACTAATAAACATAAAATAGTTACGTGGAAAATTCGTCAGAACTAAGCTTCCAGGCTTTATAATAATTCTCCCATTCGAATTTAGAATAAGAGGCTTCGGCGTTGTATTTTATTGAAGTACAAGAAGGCAAGCAATTGCATCCTGTTGCTGACTCTACATCTTGTCTCAACAATGCGGCTGAAATCAGTGTTTTTTTAAATTTTCATTTCAATCCACAACTCACCGTGTGCTTCAAGGATACATTTAGTGCTTCCAGAGCCACAAATTTTCGTCAAATTTTCACCTGAAATTTTCACTCAGTAAAAAAGAGTCTACATTTAAATCTGTAAATTTACGTGGCATATAATACGCGACACATCCACATTTCTTCAATGTATAATTGGCAATACACTCAATTAAACAATTTTGTTGAGTATAAATCTTAAAAAACTGCAAATTACGTTCTTTGGAGAAGAAACATTTTCTCAAATTAGGGTCGTAATGATTTAGATTTGTAGAAGTAGTCGTCATGTCAGGTTTGATTCTAAGTACAAGTTCTTGGTCGAGAGGTACGCGAAAATATTGGTCTTCCACTCTGGGAACTTCGGCTGGATGATGCAATAAAACTTTGAATCCTTGATTTGGATGACAAAGGTAGTTCAGATCCTTTTTGTAAGCTTTAAGTACAGTAGTTAAACCATTGTCGTGACCTGCCAGCATAATTCGCTTTGGAAAAGCGTTTTCAGTGGCATCTTTAGAGTAACCATCATCGAAATCCCATTCAGCTGTTCTTTTGTGCACGTGATAGTCTCGTTCAGAACTGTAGAGTATTTTGAGTTTGGATAATGACTTTTCTCGAAATTTTAAATTTTAAAAGATTCTATCCCTCTATTAAAATCTAAAATTTTCGTGGTTTGTTTAAAATTTAGAACTTACAATTTATTAGTAAGCAACTCGCTCTTGTCCAGCATATTGAAAGTAAGACAGATACCATCATTAGTAAAAATCGGTAAGAAACTGTAATCACAACCTTCAGCATAAGTGACGTTAGTCCATGTGGAAAATACCATTACATCTGTGAATGATGGGGCTATCTGCAAAAATCAATAAATCGTAATGTTCTCACAAATTTAAATTTCCATACACTTTCCAAGTAGTCGATGATTTCCGAATCTTCACTTTTGTTCCCTCCTTGATACAAAAAAGAATCGCAAAGTAGGGAGCTTTTGGAGTACGTTTCTAACCTAAATACATTTTTCCGTAATTTTAGAAAGGGGAATATTCTCACTTACTCTTCAGCCGTAAGATTGGTTGGCTTTTTCCTTGCCAATTTTTTCACTTCATGAAAATAGTAAGTAAAATTGTATTTGCTTTGTCGAATTTTCATTTCTGGACAGACGGTAACTGCTGGAAATGGTACTTCCCAAACTGGTACAGGACTCTGAGCAAAACTTATCATAATACGCGATTTTTGCCATTTGGTCCAAGTGTTGATGATTAAAATCACACAGAAATATAGAGAGATGCAGAACAGAATAAACCACCACAACCTACAAAATGGTAAAAATTCTGACAGTTAAAAATCAAGAAACTCACCTTTCAATCACGGATCTTCTACGTTCGCACATCCACTTAAGACCATGTATACTTGTGTTGTTAGAAAATTCGTTAAAATAATCGTAAACATTTTTCCGAAAATTCGGATGTTCCTTTTTTGGTTTCGACCTACTGGTTCCTGGCAGATTAATTTTAACTTGAGGACTCATGATGGACATCGAATTAGATCCCTGTATTATTGAAACAGGTACCTAAATCATTGTTTCACACCGAGAAACAAGCGAATATTTTTTCAATTCATTGAAGTCAATGAAGCCTCTATACTGCTTTGACATGAACTATCCATTAAATTTATGCAAAAAATAATAGTTCGTTAAAACATGCAAAGGGATTAAATCCATTTCATTTAATTAAAAAAATTAATTCGATTAGTATTTACAGACATCATCAAGAAGTACCGAGATATCAAAAATTATCTTGGTTAAAGGTGGTCATGGCATGGAAAACAGTCGGGTTAACTTATGTCATCTTTTGGAAATAATTCTATCAAAGTTTCTCAAGTTACGTGACATCATAAATANNTATTAACAAAAAAGTCAAATTAAATCAAATTTTGACAATCAAAAAATGATTGACATAAATTCACGGTAATAGCTCCGACAATTATTTTAAAATCCAGCACCACCTTTGACCAAAATAATTTTTGATATCTCAGTACTTTTTCAAAAAGATGAATAATTAGTATCCAGATTTGGAAATTGTAATAAACATGCTAACATTAACAATAATAATAGCACTTGAATGTCATAACTTACAGTTGTATAGATCGATGCACGAGTTCTGGCTTTTCCATAATCGTTGCTAACCGTATGAATCAAATCTATGAGGTCACAATAATCACGCTCATCGTGCCACAATCCATGTTCATAATTGAGTTTGACCACAGTCCACTCATTCTTAGATGTAAGCAAATACATGACGCATGTCAAAATAATCTAAGTTCTACTGTGAAAATGCCAAAATGGTCTTCAGTTTGTGCTTGCACTTTTACCATTGTTAGTGACGGCCATTGCATATCTCGCTCTGGATTTATTGAGCATCTACTACAATGCAACATAAGGTCACATTAACACATTTCTACATAAAGTTATTATTATTTGAATATGATTATCAGTTATTAAAAAAAAAAGGTTATGCAACCAACTATACAGTCGGTGAACTTGAACAGATAATTCAAAAATAATGTAAATATTTTTATTGAAATAAAATGAATTTAATGAAATAATAATCTTATCATGTGGGAATAAGTCAAAGTGTAACAAAACATAGTGGACCAAATTATTTGTGTTCTACCTATACATGAAAGAAATGTGTCTTTATGATTTTGCAACATGCACCTTATCTGTTCAAGAATGACGAAAATATTTCCTTTAGCCTAAAGTGTGCTTTATCATTAAAGTGACGCATTTAAGTTCGATGATGAGTATAATGCCAATTCGGTACTAAATATTGCTCATCAGATGTAACATAACTGAAGAAACATGATTGCAAATGACATCAGCATAACGGTGGACAGTTACAAAAATGAAAGATCTAAAAATGTTTTCGTGCGGAATCTTGGAAATTATTTCGCTGAATATAACGCAAAGACTGGAATTTATGGAATGGGATATCTTGGTGAACAAAACAGGACAATAATAGAGAAGTAATTTTATCACTGTTACCATAAGAGATAATACTTTTATATTGTAGATGTTATTGGCTAATCTTCATCTGCATTTCTTTTACCATCTGCACAACTTTAATCACACTAACTTGGATTAAGTGGAACCATTCTCCCGTTTTCGTGAATTTGGTTCGAGGTCCTACACCGAAATGGCAAATACCCTTCCCAGCAGTCACTATTACAAAGTGTTGGATCACTACTCGCACAACAACGAAAGCGATCTCACATCTGAAGAGTGAGTCAAAACAATTTCGGGAAGGAGTTATCATCATTATTGTTTTTCAGGATGCAACTCTTTTCCGACAGTTCCTTGCTCTGCGATAATCACTTGCATCCGAAGGAAAATACAACCACCAGTCATAAAACCATTGAACATTTCACTAAAGTAAAAAAAATGTGTTGCAATTTTGTCCGTATTAAGTTAACTTATGATGCAGATTGCTCCTTCTTTGGAGGAAATATTTTTTAGTTGCAAATGGGCTAGTAAAAATAATACTTGTGGCAATTTATTTTCTCCAATATTAACAGAAGATGGAGTCTGTTTTACTTTCAATATGTTAGATAAGAGCGATTTTTATACCAATGCTGTGTATGTATGTCCCTAGAGATTTTCTAGCACACCTTTCACTGTTTTGTCACATAATGTAAACATAATAAACACTCCCCGAATATTTATACTTGATATTCTTTAGCTACAACTATGGGGATTATTTCAAAAATGAAAAAGTCTCGGGAAAATGGAGTCTCGATGATGGATATCCAAGAACTACCACGAAAGATACGTTTCCGAGAAGAACTATCTTTGCAGGAACTGGATCTGGAATGTTTCTTCTTTTCAGAGCTTACGAACAAGATTTGGATTACATTTGTCGTGGACCTGTGTAAGGTTTCAAGGTTTTGCTGCACCATCCAGCTGAAATACCCAAAATAGGAACGCAGTTTTTGAGAGCACCCCTTAACAAGGAAACAAACATCGCTGTTAAGCCTGAAGTGTTAATGCTTCGTCAAATTTAAGGAAATACGAACCTCACCAAAGAGAATGTTTTTTCTCTGAAGACCGGCAGCTGAAATTTTTCAAAATCTATACGCAACAGAATTGCCAAGTTGAGTGTCTGACTAATTTCACACTAGCCCGCTGCGGATGTGTTGCATATCATATGCCACGTAAATTTCTTGGAAAAAATCAAACCTCGTGTTATGCCTTTTGATTTTAGACGAAAATTCGACGAAGATTTGTGGATCTGGGAGCAACGATTGCATGTTTGAGGCTGCACGTAATATTATGATTTTAACCGACACTTCACTGTAATTCGAAAGAAATTTTCAGAAGAGTTATTGTCTCGAGAAATAGAATCAGAAATTTCTCGTTACAATGGAAATAAAACATTCTTATCCACAGAACGTGATTGTTTGCCTTCCTGTACCTCAATTGCATACAACGCTGAAATTTCACAAGCTGATTTCAACTGGGCCAAAGTTTTCCAAGAATTTAAAACTGATTTCGACGAATTTCCAGGGTGAGTTTTCAATTTTTGTCACTTAAAAAATAATCGAACTTTTCCAGAATTCAAATGGCAAGGATAGTGATATTCTTTAAAGACATGCAGTTTACTTCGACTGAAAGAAACGAATTAAGTTACACTAAAACTGATTTCTTGGCCACTTGTGGGGGTATACTGGGGTTATTTTCTGGATTTTCGTTGTTTTCTGTTATCGAAATTGTTTACTTTCTCTCTTTTAGACTATTTTGCAATGTACGAAATTACGGTATCCAGTTTTGGGGTGGATATAAAAACTAATTGTGTAAAACAATTCTATTATCACGAATTCCAAAAAAAAATTTAATTTTTATGTAAAACATTATCGTTTCTACCTTGAACAATTATGCAAATTAATGAAGACATGAACCAAATTAATTAATTTAATTTAATTTAATTAATACTTATGTGACTAAATAATAAATTATAACTTTTCTTCACTGTTAATGTTCTTTGTTTTAAATTAAGCATTATTTAAATTCGTACAGGTGTGACTACGTTCAGACAAGTTTAATTATTAAAGTGAGCAATTAGGGTAATTATTTTAGTTCCCTCAATGTTGTAAACTCTATTGCGGGAGTTTTAAGTGCTAAAAAAATACACAGACTGAATTTAGATTCCCTAATCACGCAATATCTGTGCAACAATGGACGAAATCAGAAGTGACGACCATAAAATCAAAACTGAAAACGTTAAAAGTGACAGCTGCTCTCAGAAGCTGAGAAAATATTTTGCGGAGTATTGTAAAGACTCGAGTATCCACGGGATAAAATATATCGGAGAGCAAAACCGAACACTAATCGAAAAGTAAGTCTACTCTTGCATTAACCACATACTCAGCTAAAAATTTCAGATTCTGGTGGTTAACAGCGATCACATTTGCCCTCTATTACTGCATAATTTTAATGAAGGCCAAATCGGATCCCGGAATTTTTAATTATACGGATTACCTCTACAAGAAGCGACGTGGACAATCGATGTCAAAAGAGGAGTGAGTAAAAGTTTTCATTTCTAGTAAGTTAATGCAAACATTTTCAGTGAATATCAATTCTCACATTTATCTTCTTTATGCCATTATCGCCCTGAAATCAAGTTTGACAACCAAAACAAGTTTGTGAGGGACGAAATTTTTGAAGCATTTCGTAGAAGTGGCCCAAATTTTATGGAGCATATTTCAGAGTGTTTTTACATGGGAACTCCTTTTACTTGCTCTGATTTGTTCACCCCTATAATAACAGACGAGGGTTTATGCTATTCTTTCAATATACTGAACAGAAATGACATTCTATCGGATATAGTGTAAGTGTGCTTGCTTTCTAACCAACACCATTTGATTTGAATTTTAGAGAGCATTACAAAGACTTCCACTCAAAACCAGCTAATTTCTCCAAATGATCTCTGGAGGGCAGTTACAGCAGAAACGCTGCCAAAAGCACATACCGAAAAGAGCTTTGTATGCAGGAGCTTTGTTCGCTTTTGAACTGAAGCTCCTGACTTCAGACGAAGAGCTAGATTTTACTCGTTTAAAATCTGTGCAGGGTTATAAAATTCAAATTCACCATCCCTCAATGTTACCAAGGGTAAAACAGCAACATTTTCGACTACCACTCGACCAAGGTGTCCTGGCAGCAATTATGCCATCCATGATTACAACTTCGGATGACATAAAACACTACCCCCCTGAAAGACGACTGTGCCTCTTCCCTTCAGAAAGAAGTCTTAAATATTTCAAGGTTTACACTCAGCAAAACTACCAAATAGAATGCAAAACGAATTTCACCGTCGAGATGTGTGATTGCGTCGATTTTTATATGCCACGTAATTAGGTTAATTGCAGTTTTATTGATTACATAACTCGGGGCTAATTTTCAGGGGAAAATACTACAAAAATTTGTGGCGCGCCTATGAAAGCATGCTTGCTTCAAGCTGAAAGTAATTTGTTTAAAATTACATCATTTATGTAAAATTTTCGCTTCCCTTTTCAGAAGATTTGTTGTCTCAGGGTATTGAAAATCAACTAAGATTGTATGAAGGTCTCCCTCCTGAAGATAATGCAGCTTACAGGATGTCCCAAAGATGCAACTGCATGCCTGAGTGCACATCGATGACGTACATCATCGAAACCTCTCAAGCCGATTGGGATTGGGTTAGGAAATTTCAGTTTGACCGAAATGCATCCAATCTGAACAAATCAACGTATGTTAACTTGTTAACAATTCTGAAATAAGCAACAGTTATTTTCAGCACGCACATGTCTTATCTGCAAATTTTCTTCAAAGCTAATCGGTTTATAACGTCTGAAAGGAACGAGCTTTTTGGACCTACAGAATTTTTGGCAAATTGCGGAGGGCTTTTGGGACTTTTCACAGGCTTCTCCTTCTTGTCTCTGGTTGAAATTTTGTATTACTGGACCCTGAGAATTGTTTGCAATATTAGACTGTTTGGGGTAAAATATTGGACCGGTGGAAATTGAAAAAAAGTCCATTTAATTTAGATTTAAAGTTCCGCTTGGTAAAGACAGGATATTATTTTTTATTAGAATTAGACTCAAAAAAGCTGCAGATACTATTCTGTACAACCTTGTTTTATTATTTAATTACGCTGTATTGTGTGCTTCATAATAAATTTTCTGTCTAACTTTCATTGTTCATTTTTATTTAATTTTAACAAATTTTGGTAATTAGATTGATTTACATTAAAAAAAGTGGTTCTTCTTTCTCAGTTGTGATTATTATGTCTATTTACATTATCGTTCCAACTCCTCTTGCAGGTGAATGTTTTCATTTTTTCATTTATTGTCTACTAAATACGTGTAAATAATAGAAATTTTAAATTAATTAAAAAAATGCTGATGTTACCATGATAGTAAACTTCAAAATTCCACAAAATAATTAAAAAAATCTAAGTTTTTGAAAGAACTGTTACAAATATTTAATGGAGTTTTGTTATCAAACCAACATCCATTAGTACCTCCTTGTAAGCAAAAAAAAAGAGTGATGATTAAGTGTCTCTCGAAATACAAAGATACATAAATTGAATATATCTCTTTACATCCGTACAAGTTTAGATCGATTGATTAAATGAAAGGGGTTTACACTTTTGTTAAATTTTGTCCAAAACCGACATGGATCTGGGAAATTTCATTTCGAGCAGTCACAATTTGTTTAGGAACTAAAATAAAGCGAAGGATGTATAATTTCACAGATTGTTACAAATAACCCAAAGAGAGGATCCAAAGGAAAAAATAAAAGCATTCTTATTGCGAAAGAATAAGTTAACAAGGATGTTAAGACAATTTTTTTGTTTTTATTTCATTGACTACAAAGATATTTCAACTTGTGTGTAATTTGTAATGCACTCTCACTTCTGTGGAAATAGAACCATTACTTCTGAAAATATCAATATCAATATGAAAAACACAATAGAATTTTAAGTGGAAGACCTTCAATAAGAGTTATAAAAGCTATCCAGAAATGTCTGATTCAGAAGCTTTATTCTAGTTATATTATATTATCTAGGTACTGACTACCAAAACTGTGTTAGGCGATTTCAGAAGACATTTATCATTTATCAAAGTATTGTTTGTATTTTATGCAATTTTTAAATATTAATGTTTTAACAAAATAATTATACAATAAAGCAACCGACATATTATTTGTTTAAACTGTGCCTATTATTTGTTTAATTAATTATAATTAATGAAAATAACTTGTTATTTTTCAACAAAATAAATTAAAATATTCCCTAGTCACTGGGTGTAGAATATCAAACGCTGTAGTACAAACAAAAATACAGGTCATGCAATAGATCAAAGCATCCACATTTATTCTGCACAAATAAATATAGTTGGTCTACATCTATAATCACGGCTTAAAATAAGTTGCAGTTGTACTTAATCATATTAATGTCAAATATTTTGAAGGCCAAAAGAAGTGTAAAGTATTTATATATAAAGTAAGTATTTATATATAAGTATATATAAGTATATATAAGTATTTATATATAAAGTATTTATATATGTTATGTCGCCAATCTTACACTGATTATCTCTTTTTCTTTTGACTGATTATGTTTTGTGTTTTCCCTTTGCTAAAAGTCCACACCACTCCGGAAGCTATTCGGACGCCAAAGTCAGGAACAAAAGCCTGGAAGTCGGAGCGTGTGGATCTTTAAACTCGGTGGATCTTTGAAATGATTTAATTTATTTAATCTNNTTTGGAAAAAATAGAAATGCCCACTGTTTATTAATCTAAAAATTTTGAAAGCTAATAACTCCGGCGTTAAGTAACCGATTTTGATTTTCTTTCTTTTTTTGCCTCCATTTGATGTTTGTGACAAAGTAACAAAATTTTATCGTCTTATCTTAATTAATAATGAAGGGGGCTGTGCACCCCCCCACAACCCTTTAAGCTATAGTGTCCATTAATGAACTTAGATCTACGAATTTGACAAAGAATCTGTACACAAAATTTGAACTCGATAAGACAAAACGTTCTCACGCTATCGACGTGATGTCCTAGAGGACCAGCGAGCGAGTTAGCGAGTGACATGGACAAGATCAATAGCGCTCCTTGCTAATGCTCGTGCGCTAAAATGAGATTATCATCAGTTACTTACCAATCTTAGTAACCACCAGTAAGATAGCATTTTTTTCATGCACTATACTATATTACATTGCCATTTCTAGCTGTCCTTCTAGCTAAGAGTCTAATTTTAGAGGTTTAAAATTGGAAATATGAATATACAACTCTAAATGTCTATCAAAAGTTTTAGAAATTTCGACACCAGTAACTATCTGATAAGAGTAGGATCGTATTAGATTTTATTCTCTTTTTCATTTTTAAATGACTTTTATATGTAGAAATATTCTACAAACATATTTGAATAAAACTTGCAGCAACTTATTATTCACTTTTCATATGTTAGACAGAGATAAACCACTCAACTACTACTGGAAAGCGTATTTTTGAAAATATTCAAGATATAAATGGACACGTATTTTCATTGAAAGCATATGAGTACGATTTCGACAATAAACTTCTACTGAAAAACTGAAATAGTGGTTTAAAAGACTTTTTGTTCTAATTCCAATATTCTATGATGAATTTAGGTTACGATATAGAAAATATAATTGTATTCATTTCACTCCAATCACGCACATTTCAGAATTTTTTGGTGAACTATTAAGAGCTGTTTACCTATTTAGAATGTTTTTGCAGTACGCTCTTGCTTCTGAACAAATGATTAAATGTTAATCAGAAAGAAATTTTAGAATCTCTGAAAAAAATGAATTAATTAAATTACAATTTGATGAAGTGCAACACAATTTTTTCCACTCTAAAAGCTGTTCTATTTGCATAAATTATCTAAAATATTTAACATTTTCCTTGTACTAATTGAATTAGTGTTCTATAAAAAACTAATAAATTAGTGTTTTCAAGGGTTGTATTTGAATACAATAAACCGATCAACTGATAAGAATAATTCCACAGTGTGTGCGTTTGTTCCGCACAATACTCCACAACGAGCAGAAGGTAAAATTCTGCAAACATGAAATCAAAACCACAATATCCAAGTTTTCGAAAAAACTGCAAGGAATATTTTAAGGAATTTTCTAATCACACAAGCACACATGGACTTCAGTACTTATCAGAAAGAGAGAGACCATCGATTGAAAGGTATGTACTGACAGCACCAAGGACTGCATTTGAGTTTAAATCAACAGGTTGTATTGGTTGGCATTCTTGTCCATATCTGTTTACATGTGCACGAATTTGATTCGTCAAGCTTGAATTAAATGCTAAGCTTGTCGGGAAACTAAAATGGAGAAGATTATTATCGCAGGAGAAACAGAAGCGCTGTCATGGGAGAGGAGTAAGTTACAAAAATTTGTAAGATAAATTGTTTATTTTTGTTCTACAGAATACAACAATTTTCCGATGCTTGTGTAATGTGTGATTAGTATTGGAACATGAACAGAAATGAAACCACAACTTTTGAAAATATAAAATTTGTGTCAAATGCAAGAATTTTTATTATATTTATATTTAAAATGTTATTAATCTATCTAGATTAATAACATCGTTTCATGACGTGTTTATGACTTGTCAATTTATGATTGTCAATTTGATTTTTGCGATAAATTATTTTCGCCAACTTTGACGGACGATGGGAGTTGTTTTACCTTCACTATGCTAAACAGTAATACATTGTTTACTAAAACTACGTACATTTTTATTGATTTTCGCCCTGTAATCAAATGCATATTTCCCACTAAGCAAGGTGTGTTATTTCCAATTATATTCCGGACGACTATATGAAATACGATAAAGTTTTAAATAGTTGGACTAGTTGGACATGAGGATTACACGAGTTTTCCAGAACTGTATGAAGATGAAGATACTTTTCCCAAACTAGCCACAATCGCAGGATCAAAATCGGGACTTCTGATTCTACTACTAGAGTACAAATAATACCATGATTCTACTTGTCGAGGCCCAGGTCAAGGCTTCAAAATTCTACTTCACCACCCAGCTACATTTCCAAAAACAGACATACAGTATGCTCGCGCCTCTTACAATCAAGAATCGGATATCACAACAACTTCCTCGGTTCTCAAGGGCTATCACCCTCATCGAAGACAATATTTTTTTCCTAGAGAACGTCAGTTGAATTTTTTTTAGATTTACACAGAGAAAAACTGCCAGGTTGAATGTATAGCAAATTATTC
This sequence comes from Asbolus verrucosus, assembly GCA_004193795.1. Classification (NCBI taxonomy): domain Eukaryota; kingdom Metazoa; phylum Arthropoda; class Insecta; order Coleoptera; family Tenebrionidae; genus Asbolus; species Asbolus verrucosus. The sequence goes on along the minus strand of QDEB01058876.1, from coordinate 963 downwards.
CCTAGCTATATGCGGATGTAAGTTTTCGCAAATATTCTTACGCTTTTGCGTCTTGTAATTGCAGATGAAGAATCGACGACAATTTGTGGATTCTTCCCCAACAACTGTATGGCGGAAATTCAACGTAAGAATTTTTGTTATGAAAGCTCCCATTGATCCTAGTTCATTGTTTACAGAGCTTAAACTTTGGCTTCAGGAGGCGGAGACTGAAAAACAAGCGGATAACGTCAAAAAAATGCAACTGCTTACCCACTTGCAATTCAATAACTTATGACTTTAGTTACCCAGGCTGACTTAAATTATTTTTAAACTATAGAGGCAGTAGCCGTGAGAGACAGTTACAAAAAAGACAAGTAAGTTTTTGATTTTTGAAAAATTTTGACTGTTCGATTGTTTCAACGCTTCGTTCACGAGCATACTGATGACTTTCAAAGAACCAAGGTTCACCACAACCGAGAGAATCGAGCTCTATGATGAAATTCAGTTCTGGTCCAATTGCGGAGGACTGCTGGGGTTATTCACCGGTTTTTCCTTTTTATCTATTGTGGAAATTTCTTGTTTTCTTTTCCTTCAGATTGGCCTGCAACATGTGGAAATATGGCAAACATTTCTAGTCTGGTTCCAAAAATTTGGTCGATAACTAGTCAACTCTCGATGACGTCTGCATAATCTAAACTAAAATTTTTAGAAATGTTATTCATCTGCTTCACTTTCTAAAACAAAAGCGATTTGGCATTTGACACATATCCTTTTGGTGATAATTTTAATGTAAATTAAAATTATGTAAGTGTAAGTCAGTAATATTCGACTTAAATATATTTCGATGTTTAATGTTACATTTGAGTTATGATTTTAACTACTTACGTAATTATTGATTGCGAAAACTGTGTGTGATGACTATTTTTGATGTATGTATATTGTTATTATGTATTATTAATCACTTGTATTAATGTTGTAGTAAAT
>QDEB01058794.1:0-13129 GCA_004193795.1 Asbolus verrucosus | reverse complement strand
GACTACGAAATCTTAAAACCTCCGACGGGACCTTCTCGACCCGCCCCGAGACCACCCCCGCCGGTGCCCGTTGCTCATCAGAACTCGACAGGGACGCTCGGAGGGGGCAACAACCTGGACGGCGTGCCGTTCATCGTCAATCCCAAATTTTTGAACTCTTCTACTGCCGATAGGGTAAGACTCGCAGGTTTTCTAAACGCAACTCTACGTTTTTTCGTTGCAGTTTCAATTTCCTACGATTAGAGCTAAGACAATGCAACAAATCTTGAAGGAATACGATTACCCCTTCACAGTCGAAAGGCAGACTTAATTTCGACGCCGTTTTTTTAATAAAGGAACTGAGATCTTGGTAGGAATGTTTTAAACAGATTATGTTGTCTATATATGTTTTATATTATAAAGTGTATTTTTAGTCATTACTATTAGTTCGTGTTATTCACGATTGTTTTTGTTAATGAGGGGGCCCATCGCAGATTGGTAATTTATACTTACAGTGTCATAATCATAAGAGATTAAGAAGTTTGTATCATATAATATTATGTTAATTATTTGTAAGAATACACTAGAGTGTCATTACACACATTATATTATTGTCTTTACTTTAGTGCCAATGTTTTATATAATCAATAAAATATTTCTGTATATATGTATGGGGTGCATTGTTTGAAGTCCTGACCTGTCTATTCACATCTAGTAACTTTTCTAGTGGAATTTGGTTCTGCAAGTGCGCGCGATTCATTTCAAACGAATTTTAGGTTAGATTTTTGGAAATAAATAGAGTTGTTTGAAATGGATCCGGACACTTTAGAATTTTTGAAAAATTATAAAATTTCACAGATCGGTGATAGCAACGATACTGCCAGCGCCAGGGCCGGAATACAACGGAAATGTTTGGCACAAATGTACAATCTTTCTTTGCAGTCGTAAGTACCCCATTTGAAGAATTCATTGAATCGTCTCCAATCAATTTTCAGCCTCAGCGAAGAGAGTACTTGCTACTTACTCGAGAAGAATTTGAACAAGTATCACGACATCATGGATGAGGGTGCCAGTGATCGAATTTATGATCGAGTCAAGAGCATACTTGAACAGCATCAAGTTCAGACACCAGTCCCCTTAAAGAGCAACCTAGCGAGCGTAGACCTTAAGTCATTAATGAAGCCGTTGGGGTGCTTCGAAAGCGACAGTTTTAGGTGTGAAAAGTCGGAGAGAATCAGCGAGACTGACGTCCGTAAATTCATGGAAACGCTGCGAAAGGGCAAACCCGAGGTTGCTGTGCCAAAACCGAGGAAGCTGGCGAAAAGTTTCGCCCCACAAACATGCGTCAGGGAGTCCAAGATGACGAGGACAAATTCGAGCGAAGCGCCTTCGACCAGTTTCAAAACTGCCCGAGATGAGCTGCAGGTCCAAAACGTGAAGAAATACGGAAGCTCGGCGGGCAGCAATCAGAATTTCGGCGGCCAGAAGCGGAAGCTGGGCATCAGAAGGAACGTCAATAGTAAATTCGTCCCTCCGTTGCTGTCGAACAATGGCAGGTATGGGTATGAGAAAAAATTCTCGGCTGCAATTTCTAAATGGCAAATTTTAGCAGCGAAGAAGCGTCGAAGAGCGAAGAGTGGCCCTCTGAAGTGGACGAGCGCTTGAAGAACATCGACCCGAAGATGGTGGAACTGATAAAGTCAGAAATCATGGACGTGGGGACGACCGTCGAATGGAACGACATCGCCGGCCTGGACTTCGCCAAGGCCGCCATCCAGGAGGCCGTCGTCTGGCCCATGCTCAGACCCGACATCTTCACGGGGCTGAGGCGCCCGCCCAAAGGGATCCTGCTGTTCGGGCCGCCCGGCACCGGGAAAACTCTGATCGGCAAGTGCGTGGCGTCGCAGAGCAAGTCGACCTTCTTCAGCATCAGCGCGTCGTCCTTGACCTCCAAGTGGGTCGGGGACGGCGAGAAGATGGTGCGGGCCCTGTTCGCCGTGGCCCGCTGCCACCAGCCGGCCGTCATCTTCATCGACGAGATCGACTCGTTGCTGTCGCAGAGGAGCGACGGCGAGCACGAGAGCTCGCGCAGGATCAAAACCGAGTTTCTGGTGCAGCTGGACGGGGCGGCCACCGACGGCGAGGAGAGGCTGCTGGTGATCGGAGCGACGAATCGGCCGCAGGAGCTGGACGAGGCCGCCAGGAGGAGGTTCGTGAAGAGGTTGTACATTCCGCTGCCGGAGTATGAAGTGAGTGCAGAACTTTTTGGTAAATTCTAGATTATATCCATAAATGGTTCAGGCCCGTCTGCAGTTGGTCAGTCGACTGATTTCCAGAGAAAAACACAGTTTGAATCGTGACCATTTCATCGAAATTGCCAAACTGTCGGATGGTTACTCTGGAGCCGATATCAGAAACCTCTGCTCCGAAGCCTCTCTAGGTCCGATTAGGTCTATCGATATGTCAATGATAGAAAAGATTCAAGCAGATGAAGTGAGGTCGCTCATGATGGAGGATTTCCACAAGGCCTTCACGAGGATCAAATCGAGCGTTTCTCAGAAAGATTTGGAACAGTATGTTATCTGGGATAAAACTTACGGATCAGGTTTATAATTATGATGTATTTATTTTACTATTAATAATGTTACAAACGAGGAAAACCAGACTGTTTAAGCCTTCGCCTTCTTGGGTTTTAGTACGAAATAAGCTATCAAAAGTCCAACGCCTGCATAAGTGGCCATCGCGACCTGAAACGAAACTCTAAAACTCGAGCATTTAAGCCGAACCACTCACATTTGCCCTTCCTCTGGTCGTTTGCGAATTGAAAATCTTGGAGAGACCTTGAAGTTTGGCTTCTTCAGCAGCTTCGTTTCCTCCGGCCATTTCCTGGTGCAAAATCGCACTATTTCTTGCACAAATAAAGTTGAAATGTACTTACTGTTATGCAATTTTGGGGCCAAGTCGATCAGATAACCTCACTTTCTCGTTCTGGTGACAGTTATGTAAGAACTTGCAGGGGAGCCAATACACTGAAATTTTCGATGATGGCGGCAATTTCGAATTTAATTATTCATCTTTCTTGGCGCCACCAAATAGCTTCTTGTAGATGAAAAATGCAGTCAAAGAGGCAAAAGTCGCGATTGCTACCTTAAATTTGGACATTTTTGGAGGGGTTGGAGATTGGCTTATTTCTTACGTTTGCTCGTCCTCGGATTGTTTTGTTATTGAAATATCTGGACATTCCCTTCAAGGATGGGTCATCGTAGGGTTCAAATTCATTTGACATTTTGACAGGTGTTGGTCTAAATTAATGTGATTATCTTTTATTTGCCTTGTGATAGATGTAATACGCACGTTCCATTTCCTATGTTGCTTAGTTGCGGCTATATCTATCTCATTCTTTTTTTAGTAACCTGTATAGCCCCATCTCTTTCTATTTTTACATTAAACTGTCGGTGAAATGCATATTAACATTATTTTGGTTGTCAACTTTTTCATTTTCTCCCTTTTCCGTGTTCACTTATAATTATGAGGCCTAAATGTTGGACATTTAGTTTTGAAAATGATTCAGTCTTTAAATTATTTCTCTAATGCCCATTTTGCAGTTCCACTCAAAAATTGACAAAAATTACTACTAAGTCGGCCTTAAATCCTTAAATTTTTAACTGTTGCACCGAACAGGCCCACTTGGTAGTAAAATTCCTGCTCAAATAACTCATTCTGATTGATTCATTTTGTATGCATAGTCAGTTTAGTTCAGTAAGACAAAACAAATGAGTCTATTACGACTTTCCGTTGTCTTTTGGTTATTCGGTTGATTTTATAACTGTTTCAATACGGAAATGTATCGTTTGTTTTGAACGATTTAAATACTTTAAAAAAACCATATTAAAATTACAGGGATAGAAATGATAATAATAAATAGGAAATGCAGAGAAGAAGAGCAAACGAGAAAGAAGTACAACTCATAATAATACCTTACATGTTTATTGAACAGATGATTACGTTGAAATCGCATAATGAACCCATTAACTTGTGACTTAAGTAATAAGCTATGTTGCAAGAGAATCAAACCAGCGACTAGAGTACAATACTACAATGAAAAGTGGGGGTACGACATAATCACACTAAAACAAAGCAGTCGAGTTTAAATTGAAATAAACACCAATTTTGTCTAAATAAAATACAACATGAACACGTAGCAGCTGTAAGCCAACAATATATATACATACAGCATTGTCGATACATTTATGTAGTAAAACTGTAAAAATTTAATTTTATGAATTGACAATCTTATTAAATTATTTAATATTACCCTAAATTTTAAATCAGTCCTTACTTGTAAATCAAGATGGAATGTAGTCAAGCTGCAAACTATTATTTATCAGTTACAAAATAAACCTAATTTGATACAAAACAGCTTCCTCTGAGATTAACTTTTGTAGTATGCAAGCTCAGGCTCTGAGTGGTAGTTGCATAAACGGAAACAACACATACAAGCTAAGCGCTACAATACTCGAACAATAGATTTCTTCGAAACGAGTTCGTAAAATCAGATTATTATTGGTTACGAATTAAAATACAAGTCCTAAACACTCACTAAATAATTTACAAACTTAGACGACTATACAGACAGAGATAACCAAATTATCGAAAAACATTGGACGGGTCTTTGATGATGTCTAGTTGCTGCTGTCCATCTCCGGGTCGCTTTCGGCATCCGAACTGGAACTGACAGCGAGATCTCCGGCCATCGCGACCCTGGCGTACTCGTCTTTGTCGATAGACTTGCAGAAATGTATGGCGTACTTCAATTTCTGTTGCAGAACGTGCTGGAATCAGATTTGGGTGAATTTTTCGAAATTTCTGCCCGCTCGAACACCCACCTTGCACGAGTAGCGAGGCATTTTAAGCAAGAAAAAGCAAGTGTAGCTCTCCGGCAGAAAGTGATCGGGCGGGTTGTACTTGTCCAAGATCTGTATGACGAAGTCGCGCCCTCTGAAATCGGCGATGGTCCGAGGCAGTCTGGTCCTGCCCCAGACGAATCTGAGGAAGAGCGAGCGCTCTTGGTTCGTGAACTCCTCCATCACCTCCCAGAACCACTGAATCAAGGGGGCGCTGCTGTCGATACCTGCGCATGCGTCAAATCAGGTCGATGTACCCAACTGTCAAACAATCGAAATCGTTATTGTAGCCTAACACTAACCTTTGTAAGTGGCGACGGATTTCAGAAGGTTCAGGGGTATGTCGGGAGAACCGCACACCATCGTCTCCAGCTCGTATCCGCTGAAGAGAGACAACAGCGGCACCGGCACCACTTTCGACATCCCGTCTCTAACGGCTTTGATTTGTTCGTCGAATTCATGCAGCCTGAAATTCAGAGCCAACCTGACATATTCGAGTCGATTCTCGAAAGTGATCCTCTTATATTTGGTACTCAGCGGCACGTCGGTACCACACGACGACGGCGTGGAGAACGGCATCTCCAGATTTTGGAAGAGCGGTTCTTCGGAACCCATCTCGCGGATGCACAGCAAACCGGGCACGTAGTCGCGATCGATCTCTGTCAAATCGGCGGGGGTCAGCTCGATGCCCGCCAGCTGCTTCCAGACGGGCTCGGCGAGGTTCAGACTGAGCGGCGAACCCGTCCGTATGGCGATCCCCATCAGAACCCCCAAGAACCTGAACATGTTCAAGTGCAGGCAGCTCTTCGCCGTGGGGTTCAGGATGAAGCAGTCGCGGTTCGGGCCGGCGTCGTCTCGCCCGTTCGGAGTCGGAATCAGCAGGGGAAGAGATCCGTTCTGGAGCTCGTCGCACATCTCGGCGATGCTTTCGCTGTAGCCGCCGCCGCAGTCGTCCACGCTCTCGCCTGAGAAGGTTTTGAAGTTATCGTTTTTATAAACATTTTCGGAAAAATCCCAAATTTTGACATTTAAGGTTACACTTACCCACAAACTCCACTTTCCAGACCCTGTGCGGAAGCGCCAAAGTTTCCGAAGTCAGCAGATGCAGCTTGGCCACCATCTGTCCGAACACCGATTTCATCCCGTCCACCCCCGCTAGCCCCCCTCTCGACCTCGACCTCTTCACCTGAATACGATTCAGCTCGATGACGGGACCGTGATGCTTATCTCTGACCATTGTGGCCTGCACCACCTTCCTGAAAGTGGCCTCCTTGATGGTGTAAATTAGAATACTGCGCAACTCGTGGAGAGAATCCGGTCCCGTTATCGGGAACATCGTGATGCAGGGGCAGATCAACTCGGCGAAGTGGTACAAGAGCACCAGACGCCTGTGGAGCACCCAAGTGGGGATGTCCTGCAGCAGATCGTATTCCAGCGGCGCCACCGTTGGCAATCGGGCGCAAGCCGAGCTCGCGTTGTTGGTGGACCACGCCAGGGTGTGGGCGGAACCGCACGCGACGTTGGTCACCTTTTTGCCCTGGAAGAAGGCCCAGATTTGGGTTTTTTGGTTTGAAATGGGCTCGAATCCTCACCTGCAAGGCTGACACCAGGCGGGGTCTCTGAATCGCGTTCGTGGTGTCGTCTCCGAGCTGCCCCTCGTCGTTGTCGCCCCAAGTGAACACCTCGCCCTCGTCGGAGCAGGCCACGCAATGCAACGACCCCGTGGCGATGCTTATGATCTTTTTACCCTGCAGAGCTGCGACCTTCTTCGGCCGTCTGACGTGCTCGCCGGTTCCGTGGCCCAGACGGTGGTAGTCACCTTTGCCCCTGTGCAGAAATCGTAAAACTTGGTCAATAATTTCGTTAACATGACATAATAAAGTTGGTAGAAACCAAGGACTGTACACCAGACGAGTACACTACCACATTTACGAATTAAAGAGTTCCAGTTTTTTCAAAGACTATACAATGAAAGAAAAACAAGAATCCTTAATTCATAAATAAACTAGTTTTAGTACTGAGTCTCCTTAGACCCACCTGGTATACAGTGTATATAGAATAGTTTATTATGGAGAGTGCACAGTCCTTGGGGAAATCACCCAAAAATACTCACCATGTGTACACGCTGCCGGACCGAGTCAAGGCGACGGAAAACTGGGACCCACATTCCACCTTCACCACGCCCAATCCGGCCAAGCTTTCGATTTTCTTAGGAACTTTACACCCATCGGAGCCGCCTCGGCCCAACTTCCCATAATCACCGTCACCCCAAGACCAGACGTTATCGTCGTCTGTTATGCACAGAGTCTGCGCATCTCCCGAGCCGCAAGCGACATCTATGACCTTGTAACCCACCAACTCTTCCACCAGCTTCGGCTTCAGCTGGTCCTCGCTGTCGCCGTGTCCCAGCCGACCGTACCTGCCCTTGCCCCAGGTGTACAGCTGGCCGTTGTTGGTGATGGCGGCCGAATGGGCGCCCCCGCAGGCGATGTCGACGATCTCGTAGCCTTGGAGGGCTTCGATCAGTTTGGGCGTTTCGCATGCTCTGAAAGCGCGTTCGATAGAGGAAATGATGGGGAATGTCAGGGACGGCTCACAGTCTGTTTCCGTGGCCCAACTTTCCGTCGTCGCCTTCGCCCCAGGAGTACACGTCGTTGTCTGCGGAGAGGGCCAAGCAGTGTTTGCCTCCGGAATTCACGGCGATCTTCTTGATGAAGACGTGCTGGATGGATTCGAGGAGTGTGGGGACCAGGACCGAGTCGGTGCCTCCGATTCCGAGCCTTCCGCCAGCACCATAGCCTGTGTGGTGAAAACATTTTTGATTATTATTTTTTTGTTTTATTAAAATAGCAATGGTGCCAACCTGTGGCGTAAACTTTCCCGTCCGCCGTCACCGCAAACAAGGTCTGCTCCCCCCCTAACAGCTGGATCGGTCTCAAAGTCGACAAGGCCTCACAGGGGGTGGGAATTTTAACCTTGGCCCCTTCGATTCCCCCCAATTGTCCCCTGTGATTGTGACCCCAGCCGTAGATCGTCCCGGACCCTCCCCACGAAAGGGTCCAATCTTCCGGACGCCTGAAATACGATTTGAAACGGATAACCTCTCGCTGCCGCAGCCACAAACCTGTTCAACCAAATCAACAGCTGTTCGTCGTGTTCTCTTTTGAATATGTCGTGTCGTTCGTGTTCCCAACACCCGTCCGTGTTGCTGTCCGACAACTTCTTCCTGACTTCCTGGGAAAAATTCGCCGGTAATGGCGAGCGATGGATCAGAGATTTCGCCACTCTGGAAGCGTGGCAATATTTCCGGAACCAAGACCACTTGTGGTTGTCCACCAAGCCGACCATCTTATCCAGCTCTAAGTCGCAGGCTAATGCGACGAGGACCTGCAGATTTCAATGTTATGGCTATCGATTTTACCGACGAATGTTGATGTTTTGCCACATCTCAACGCGCCTAACATTACTAACCTTGAAGAAATCTGAATGCATGAGGTGGAGCCCCGCCCTAACCGACACATCCTCGTACTCGTACTGCCTCAGCAAAGCCTGAGGCAGCTCTTCCAGCAGGCTCCCCAACGCGCTATCGGGAGCTTTGAGCTGTTCCAGCTGCAAACTCACTTCTTCAGCCTTCGCATCGTCGCCGACCAACAGTCTGTGCAACCGTTGCAAGGCCCACATTCGTTGACTAGCGGCTGGAACCAGACAAATCAGCCACCGCCGAGCGATAAAACGACCTCTTACACAAGAAACTGAGCTGCGAGCAGGCCGCCAGAGCCGCCGCCAACCGGCACATCAGCGCCGAGTCCGCAGTCGGATACAGGCGCGCGTCCAACAGACACATCACCATGTCCATGGAGGGCTGGCTGAGCACGGCGCGGTCGGAGCCGATCTCGTTGGGGCTGTGATTCGACATGACGGGGTAGACGGTGAAGCGCCAGCCCCACCCGTTGACGGAGCTGTCGCTGGTGAAGGTCCACCGCAACTCGTCGCCGGGAATCCTCAACTCCGCCGACCAGTCGCTCCATTCCCTGCCCGACCTGGTGGCGACCACCCTCCCGGTGCCGTCGGTTATCTGCAGAGGGTCGTGGCGACGCTCCGTCGAACATCTCCGGTCGAATTCCACCCTTAGAGCGTCGGCTCCTGGTAATCTCACGTGGCCTGGATAGGGCGGTTTTAGGGTGGAGTTGAAAATAAAACGTCACACCTACCCCTGAGAGTCACGTCGTCGATGTACGGATGGCTCGATTCTTGGACGACGGGGTGCGGCGTGCTCGATAGCGACTGAGTGCTGTTCGAGGTGTCTTCCAGTTCGGTCACGCACAATTCCAGCAGCATCGCCCCGATGGACTTGTTGGAGCTACCCAGTGCTGGAAGATCATTAAAAATCAAAATTGCGTAGCATAATCCCAAGAGATATTAAAACGATTTGATTTGGCAGTTCTTAAATATACTGTAAGAAATCAACCTCATAGTGACTTGACTTACTGATTAGAACCGACGACAGTATTTCTTTGGCTTGATCATCTTCAATACGATCGGCAACGGCCAACTTGAGTAAATCCACCAACAATCGAGCATCGTTTTCTGTAAGCAACGACGTAAACTCGTCCAAACCTGCAATCCCGCTGTCTCCAATCACTTCAGCGTGGGAAGTTAAGGTGGCTGCGATAACCGACATGGCGCTGGTCGACATTCTTGAATGCTTCGACGACATGCTGGCGGAACAACTGCTAGCCGTCATCGACTGGATCAGAGCCAGAGGATTTTCTTCGTTCTCGGGGGTGGTTTGGTGGCTCTACAACACAATGATTAGGAGAAATGAGAAAATTTCACGGTCACACTTCTCACATTCATCCCGACGATTTCTGTCAAAGACACGGGGGCTTCCCCACCCCCCAGCGTGATTTCCCCATCTTTATTGACCAAAGAGCCTCCACCGGCGCCCAGAGGGCGTTCGTGGGGCGAATCTGGCGTACCCGTCTGATGCGAAATCAACGTGTAAAAAACATAATCGAAACGAATAATGCCGAATTTTACCTTCGCGGTCGTGTTCCTCATGTTGGTATGACTGCAGAGCGCTTTAACGATGGCCTGTCTCAGCTGTTGGATGTGTATAGCGTTGAGTATGTGCTGCAGAGCCTGCTGCTTGGCCGTGTTGCTCTCCAGCGACATCACGATGCTGCTCAGAGTGGGGGCGTTCTTGGCCGATTGCCTGTTGGTTACCTTCTCCCCCTCGTAAAGCTTGAGAATCGAAGCGCCGAGCGGATCCTTAGCCACCGGAAAAATGACAGGTTCGACTTTAGACACCACCTGAGTGTCCTGAAGCGTCCACGCTATGGAGTGGGAGCTCCCGCAAGCCACTCTGTTGATGTGGACATCTTCGAGTCCGTGCACCAAGGCCGGCTTCCTGTTGACAATCGTCGACCCGTTCCCTTGCTGGCCGTGGTCGTTGTCCCCCCAAGCATAAACCTGCCCGGTGTCCGTCACGGCCAAACAATGCAAAGCTCCGACGGCCACGTGGATGACCTTCTTGTCCTTCAAGGTCTCGATGACGGTCGGCTTGCGCACGTGCTGATCCGACCCGTGGCCCAGCCGGAAGTAGTCGCCCTTCCCCCACGTCCACACCTCTCCGCCCTTCGTCAAGGCCAGGGAGAACTGGGCCCCGCACTCGATTTGCACCACGTCCAGGGAGTTAAGTCGTTCGATGTTGTGCGGCACGTTGCAGCCCTCGGAGCCGCCGCGCCCCAGCTTGCCGAAGTCGCCGTCGCCCCACGAGAAGACGAGGCCCTCGTCGCTGAGCGCCAGCGTCTGGGCGTCGCGGCTGCCGCAAGCCACCTGGACTATCCGGTGGCCCGCCAGCGTCTTCACCAGCTTGGGCTTCAGCTGGGTGATGTTGTCGCCGTGGCCCAACCGGCCGTACTCGCCCAGGCCCCACGTGTACAGCTCGCCGCTGCTGGTGATGGCGGCCGAGTGGGAGCTGCCGCAGGCTATGTCGCGGATCTTCTTGCTGCGCAACGACTCGATCATGCGCGGCTTGTCCAGGTTCAGGCGGTTGCCGTGGCCCAGCTTGCCGTCTTCTCCTTCGCCCCACGAGAAGACCTGCAAGCCACAGACGATCGAATTCGATTGAATTTGTAAAAAGTTTCTAAATTTGCAGGTCTCTATCGTTTAAAACGTTAACACCAAGACATTACCTTCCCGTCGAGCGTCAAGGCCATCGCATGCTTCCCTCCAGAGTGCACGGCCACTTTCTTGATGACGTACTGACTCAAAAACGGTATCGGGCGCGGATACGGGACGTTGTTATTATGCCCAAGACCCAACCGACCGTTGGTGCCCTCTCCGCAGGCGTACAGCTGAAAATTTCATTGAATAAATCGAACAAGGTTTTGTTAAATCGTTACTTTTCCCTCGTGCGACACTATAAACAGAGATTTTGAACCTCCGGCGATGTGTATTGGCCATAATTGGCTCAAAAAATCGGACTGGACGGGCAGCTTCACCTTCGAACCCTTCATACCGCCAAGCTGGTCTTTGTCGTTCAAACCCCAAACGAAGACGCGGCAGCCCACCGTCGGGCACGGCTCTCCGTTGGAATCTTGCGCGAGATTCGCAGAAGAGGGCCCCGGGATCTGTTCCTGGTTCAAGTCCCAATCGTTGGCGAGGAAGGAGACGGACGTCTTCAGCTCGCCGTGCGATTGCCGCTTCATTCCCACGATCGTCATGCCGTGAATCTTGCAATCGATGCCGTTATTTCGACATTTGGCGATGTTTATTTCGACCAGAGGGTAGTACTGCAAAAAAAGACAAAAATTCGAACTTGGAGGGAACCATCAACTTTCGACTACCTTATCCAGATTTGATAACAAAACGACGGAAGTGTCGTGGTTTTTGACGTTGATGACATTCAGTTCCGCCAGCGAGTTCAAGGTGCTGCCTCCGTTCACCACGATCACGGAAGGCATGTAACTGTTATCGGCAGGATCCACTCCGATCTTCAGACTTTTAATTATGACATCCGGATAGATTTCGAGCCTGACCCAGTGCTGAAATTCGCAAAAATTAACCTTGGAACCGCCTCGATTGGGCAGCCGTTACTTTGCCCTGACTGCCGCAGCTCTGCCATATCGAGCCCGGTATCTCGAACCTGGCGGCGTACTTCGACGAAACCGTCACGTTCCTCACGCACTTGCTCCAGTCGCTGATCAGTTCACCCTCGCCGTCGAAAGCGTCGTGTCTGCAGTACTTCCCCGACTTTCCGGCGTGCACCTCCGCCGCCCCCGGCTCGTTTATCCTGCTGAACGAGTGCTTGTGATTCCGCTTCGTGTAGAAGCAGTTCTCGCAGAAGTCGAAGTTGTCGCACACTTTGCATTTGAACCTGGGGCCGGATATGGGCGTGACGCAGCAGCCGTTGCAAGCGACGCCTTCGTGACAGGACGGGACGATTTCGATTTCGGTGACGAGTCCCAGCCAGTTCTGCTGTTTGGGGAAGTCGACTTGGACGTTTTGTCCGTTGGGAGAAATCCCTGAAATTACAAGTATTAGGGGTTGCGGCAGGATAATGACGGAAATGCGCCCACCAGCGACCACGCCGACGCTGTCGTGCGTCACGTGACCCCACTTGTAGCGAGGCGTCGAAACCGTGGACTTGACCCTGACTTTATCGCCGATTTTCAGCGTCGACGGTGTAGGGACGGAGGGCGGGAAGCCCAGCAGCTCCACGTGGATGAATCTGACCCAGTAGGTGCTGACCCTCTGCTGCCAGTTCACCTGCAGGTTCAGGTCGTGGAGGCCCTCTCGGTCGACTTTGACGACTTTTCCGATGTCGCCGAGCTGCACCTCTTCGTAACCCTTGCAGCAACGGACCAGCATGCCCACCTCGACGTTGTCTCTGACGTACATCGCGTACTCGTCGTTGGACAAGAACTGGGACCGGCGACAGTAGCTCTGGCCGGTGGAGAATTCGTCGCCCTGATCGGAAAAGAACTGACTGAGCGGAACGATAAAGGTCGGAAAAACTCACGAATTGCACGAACGGTTGCATCGCGTTGCCGTTGTCGTAGGAGACGGACTCCGTGTCCGACTCGCAGATGGAGCTCAGGGAGTCGGTGTCGGAGGCGGCGACTTCCGGGTGCTCCAGCAGCCAGCAAACGAGCGATTCCGGCGTCGTCAAGTTGTCGGGACCTATAGCTAAATAAACCATCACAGTTCTTGTCGATGCAAAACATATTTGAGATTGTTAG
>QDEB01058747.1:1363-15868 GCA_004193795.1 Asbolus verrucosus | reverse complement strand
TATTTGTGTCTGAAAGCGAATGAAGATGCAGATCAAAGGAATTGAAGTGAATAAGGAAAATTGCAAATTTTTGAAGATATTTGTAAAAAGTCTCTGAAAGAAGAATCTACCAACTCCACAAATAAAGAAATGATCGATAATTCAAACGATGAATGAGTGAAGAAAAATGGTAAAGGCAATGAAACTGAAAATATCACAGGTCAAACACTTGACAAATCAGTAATTATTATTATTGAAGATATCACTGAAAATGCCTTCTAAATAAATGATGTTAAAATTGTTGATGTAGAAATAATGAAGAAATAGAAAGTGGTATTGAGGATGCTCCAGAGAATAACGAAAATGAAGACAAAGGGAAGGAAAGTATGGACGAAATAACTGCAGAAAGGAGTTGAACAACAAAATGACAGTTCTGTATCTAAAAAAAAAGATGAGAAGTTCTGTATCTAAAAAAAAAGAAGAAGAAGAATATTTGGGGAGAAAGCTTCTTTGAGCTAAGTCATAAAAGTAATTAATTTAAATTAATTCTTTAAGAAATAAATTTACTCTGAAAAGAGTGCAGAATTGAACAAATACTGAAAATCTGAAGAATATGATGATTAAAAAATTATTATTAGATCGTCCATCGCATCTCTACGAAATTAAAAAAAAAAGATGACAGAGAGAAGTGAGAATATACAAGAATTTTCAATTAGAGGTTTAAATGAGAGAAGATTTTTGCCTCCAATTTTGAGAAGGATATAAGTGGATGAAGATAACTAAATGTGTGTATTACTCACGGAGATAATGGAAGATAATAAAAATATGATCTACGAACAAAATATTTTGTTATGAGAAGTATTAAAAAAAGGATTTTATGAGAGTTGAATAACTAAAAGAATGTTACCACATGGATATAGGTGCTATATTTACTTATTGTTACTATACAGTTCAAATAACAACTACTCTATTAAAAGTTTGGAGCGCTATTGTGTTTGATCATATCTCGCTCGACCGCTCGTTCCCTCGTTCATTGTGTGCGATCGACAACTTGAGAACGCTTTGACCTATCGGATTCAAATTTTGTACAAAGATTCTTTGTCAAAATCTACAGGTTCAATTGAAGCAAACAAAGCAAGAAAAAAATTCAAATTCGTTGTTTCACGCATTATTAACTGTCACAGTTCTAAGAGAAAAATTGAATTTTTTCGTAAATGGTTTAAGATTCCTTGTTCTATTCCAGAGGGGTAAAATGACATGAACATTGCACCCAACTAAATAGAATCTAGAAGCGTAAAAAAAATAATAAAATTAAAATGCTACTAATAAATCAGTATGATGGAACAGGAAAAATAGAAAAATCGGAAGAACCATAAACGAACATTGAAAAGAAGTGAATAAATGTTCAAATGAGAGCTAAAAAAATTAATAAAGTGAATGCAGTGAAACGTTGTTTAACATTTCCAGTTAGATTAGGAGAGTATTCAATTGCAAATTTCACCTTTTTGTTTTCAAGTTTTTGTAAAAACAAACGCAAAGCGTAGATGAAATATCGAAAGCGGCGATTTTGACTAAATTTTATAACTGTATATACCGACTGTTCTTAAGATAACAGCAAATGTGTCATCAAGGTGAGTACACTCATATTTTCTTTAACAATTGAAAAAATAAATAGACTTTTTGCAAGATGAGGTCTTTGCACTCGAGAATATTCCTCCTGAACTCAACTGAAAATGGCGGAATTTATTCCAATTTGCATGATTTTGTAACAAAAGTAGGGAAGAATTATCANNTTTGTAGTGGTAACTAATTTGCGATTTGAATAACAATGCCATTTTGGTTCCATTGTCAAAACTGTTAATGTAGGTACATATTTATTAGCAAATTTGTGGCGTGTTGTTTACAAAGTAATCCCTGTAACAATGGATCCAAAATGGCGACTTTCACCATTTATATAACTGTATATTTCGACTGATCCAAAGACTCTAGAAGTCAATAGATGTTTTATTTGCAGTTGGCTATGCGTTAATTACGAATTTATCAAGGTGAGTAATGTTGTCTTTAGTAATTTCAAAAATGAATGGATTTTTTTCAGGATAAGGTCTTTGAACCCTGAACTAGACGGCAAAATTTAAAATGTCCCTATTTTTGTGGAAATTTTAATAATACCTGTGATGAAACAATTGAAAAATGAATGATGGATCTTCATGGTACTTGTCCTAGTTAAGACTTAAGATTTCATAGAAGAATAGAAAGTTGTTAATTAATTGTTTGTTTGATGTTAAAATCAAAAATTAAAGACGGATAGAAGCAATATGAATTTCGCCTTAAAATGACCAGATTTTTCAGATTGACAACAACGCAAAATCAGAATCTAATTTTAAATGTAAATTTTAATGTTAATCTCTAACTAAACATCCGATTATAATTAGTTAACAAAACAAAGTTGTATAACCGAATTAGACAGAAAAGACAAAAGATTTTGAAGATATAAAAATGTTAATAAAAAAATTACATCTCTAATTTGGAAAGTAAATAAACCGAACAATACAAAGTGACTTTGAGTTATGTTTACCATTTATATTGCATCAAGTAGAGCCAGTTCAGTTCAGATTCCACCACACCGAAGCAGGTTAGGTTGAAAATAAGGCTTTAAGATGATAGGGGATTTATCGCAAAAATACAGTATTTGATATATATTATCTTATTATTACAAATCATTACTGTTTAACATGAAAAAAAACAAAAACAAAAAACTAAAACTGAATGTTGTTAACAATCTATATCTAGAGATTTCATTTTAAATTTTCAATTGTATCTTCTTTCATGAATGAAGATAACATCAAGATGAATCACATCTTTATTTTCGGTGCGGTTCTTCATAATCTTGCATGCGTCTATTTTTATTTTCTCTTGGGCAAATTACAGATTTCTTCTTATTTCATCATTCTTTCATTTCATGCAACTGCGTCGTTTCGAAATTTTTATGAGATTTTCCATGTTTTCGTTGGCTTTAAAGAAAAAATGTCTACTCGAAGAGATAATATTCTAAGAAACTCACACCAGACAGCGTACAAAATCGGTCATAAACTTAGATATTTGCAAGTGCGATACCCAATTTTGCTCATGTAGATACTTACTTGCAATTTTTATCCTGTTGGGTCAAACTTTAACCTAAATTAGGCGATAAGACACTCGTTGGACGCGATAAAATTCTTCGTTCTTGAGTGTATTACGAACAAATTAGTTTTAATTAGGAATTAATTGATAACTCCATTGATAAAGTCTTGTAGTAATGCTAGCTTGTAGTAAACTTATTTATTTGAACTTTATTTATTTATTTATGTCTGGAGAAACGCAAGACACCGACCTTTTCATAATTTCCCTGTCATTTCCGGCGAAATTACATTTTCGCCCAAATCCAGGTGGTGGGGGTCAAGGCAGCCACTTTTCTGATTTGATAAACGACGGCCTTGCTGCCCTTTTCGATTGGAAAATGACGAATTGGGGAATTTGTTTGTTTATGAAATGCTGCGGCGATAAAACGTTGAGAGGGGTCAGTTCAAGAAGAAAATAAAAAATAAACTGTAACGCGTCGAACAATCAAGTGACCGTATGTTTAACAAATTATTACAAATTTGACTGGTTATTACGTTATCTTAATCGCAACATAAACAGAAAACATTGAGTTCAAACACTTTCTGTTTCTGTATATTCGTATTCTAAAACCAGCGGCGACATATCGGGGATGCACATTCACCAATACCAACTCAAGAAATCGAAATTTGCAGCTTTATCTTATGAGCTGAGCCGACTCTGCTACAAGTCGGTATATTCTCGTTTGTTGCATATTCTAATAATAGACATACTGTTGTATTGTTATTTAAATAAAAATTGCTTCTTTCAAAATGCAGTGACTTTAACCACCGACAAAAATTATGTTGGTAGTACATTAACGAGCGCGAAGTGGTGCATTTTCTTCGTTTTTGGTTCTGTGCTAGTAAATTTACAAGTTTTGACTTAAATTAAGTTATTTGGGCGTTAAATGAGGGCGATCGACGTGATTGTTATAAAGAAGCAAAGTTTTATTGATTTTTCCAAATTAAAATCAACCGGGGGTGTCTATGATTAAAATTAATTCAGGTGAATTCTAATAATACATAATTTAGTGCGGGCGTGGTGGAGATTTCAAGAATTTGTTCGATAATGATCAAAATAAATCCAAAATCTGATATTGTTGATCTAGTGACTTTAATTAGTGTCATTGTTTAGATTGGCAATGGTGCAAAAAAACGTCAGTTGTTGACAGTTGTGTTTGTCGAATTATGAATTTTGTGTCAAATTGTGTATTTGTGATTTGTTTCGTTAATAATTTTCGTTGATGTGAGACACACACTGTACATTAACCTTTTTGATGAGGGCACAAGAACTCACCAACCCCTACAGGAGATGTTTGCGATGATCAAGATAGCTAGCGAAACGTATCGATTGATTCATCGATGAATCGTTGATTTTTAATTAATTGTTGGAAAAGAAATGATTTTGCATCTGTAAAACTACCATGGTGGAGCAGTGACGTGATACATAAATTAAGGTAATTTGTATTTTTTAGTATTATTTAGTAGTATCGTTAAAAATCAGTTATTTCTTGTCAGGTCATGTGAGTGAATAGAATGTATCTATATTTATACATTTTTCAACCAACTGTGGCAACATTTAGTCACATCTAATCCACACATCCCTTACCTGGCATTAGATAAAAGTTACATTAAGTAACCACTTGATTCTTATTAAAAGACATACACATCTTATAGGATTCTGGAGACCATGTAATAGATTTGAAATTTATTATAGAAATATGTTATAGAAAACAAGAAAATAAGATGTTACCATTGAGCCAATTTGCTATCTCGGTTGGGCCTGCCGTAATCGTTGATTAAAAATCTGATTTTATTTATATTCACAATTTAATTTCAGTATTTGGTGAAATAGGATGCGCTGTTGCCAAATGTTGCGTATCTACGAATTCGAAGAAAAACTGTCTTCGGTGTAACACAAATACGCTTAATAAAATCAACCGACGTCCAGTCGGCAACGTGGCCGAGCAATTTGCTGTTTAAATAAACAGTACTCATAAGTTTTATACTGAATTTTCATTTTGGGAGGATTAGGAGGGATCAAGGACTATTACAAATCAGCTCCAATAATAGTGTTTTGACTTACAGTCACAACTGTGTACCTGCTGTAAATTGTAACTCAGAAATCTGAGATTTGTAATCAAAACAATTTAATAACAGGCCTAATTTTGAAAATGTGAAATTCTAGATTTATGTGTGAATTGTTTAACTATAAAATGTATGTGTAACTTGTGAATTATTTTTTTAAGATTTTCTCCATGTTCAAAATGTGAAAATGAAAATAATTCAAAATCGTTTCATTAATCGACAAATATGCAATCGAATATAATTATATACTACTATAAAATCAGTTTATCGCGTAAAACCGGCTGCAATTGCCTATGTTTCATGCAGCACCAAAACTTTATTCACAAAGCAAAAATTACTTATAGAACTGGAACAAGAATATTAATATTCCGAGTAATTAAGTCCAAAATTGTTCTTTTTTCGTTTTTTTACCCAAATAACTACAAGAGCGCCAAAATTACGGAGGTTTTTTTTTCTAAATTATCTTAATTTTTTTAATGATAATTCAAATAATTTATTATCATACAATCTTATGTGGATTTAATTTAGTTATCATCGGTTTATTTAATTTAATTAAATTGTTTACACAGGCTATGTACTTTTTAAAATGTTTTATTTAAAAGTGAACTATATTCACGCTTTTATATTTTCAGAATTACATTGTATACCCATTATTAAATTACTTTGACCGACATTTACATTTCTGAATGGAAAATATTCACGGAACAGATTTTAGTTTCTCAAATTATTATTTACGACGGGTAGGTAGACGACTTGCGAATGTACGTTAAAACTTCATTATTGGAGTTGATTTGTAAATAACCCTTGCTCCTTCTTAATCGTTTCATAAAATTCAACATAAATCCTGTGAGACTGGTTATTTAAATGCTAAATTATTGGGCCACGTTGCCAATTGGGGTATGTTTAGGAAAGCACGACTCGGTTGATTTTATTAAGCAGTGTATTTGTGTTTACCTTTGTTTATCTGTGTTTTGTTTATCTTTGAATTGTTGATTGACACGCAACATTTGGCAGCAGCGCATCCTGTTGCACCGAAAATTGAAATTAAATTGTGAACAGTATCGGATTTTTAATCAACGATTACGGCGAAACTGGCAATTTGGCCTGATGGTAACATCTTCTTTTTTTGCTTTCTATAACATAATTTAATTTCAAATTTATTTTTTTTTTCGGTTAAACCCACCACCACCCGGCACTGCCATCAGGCCGGATATTCACATATCATCACGGACATTGCTATCAAGTGATGATCCAGCAATCCAGCGTAATTACCGCTGTCTTGTCGCACTATAATTATCATTCTGATATAGTGTTCAATGTGTGACCAATGTGAAGAAATTTTGTGACCGTATGACATGAGCATAATAATATGGCCTTTTTAATTTCAACAATTAAATTTTCTTTTAAATTTAAGATGTTTATATTACGGATTAGAGGTTTGGATACTACACCCGTAGCTGAAATAACTAATGGTAAAATTGAAATGTTTTCAAGATTCCATAAATTTTCCATTGCAACAGAAAGTTGTAAATATTTTTCAATTTTTATGTTGTAAGTCTGTAAGAGGTTATGTGAATCAATTCGGTTGTTAAATAGTTTTTCCCATTTTGGGATCTGTGCAGAGGTTTTATTTATTTCCTAGGTTTCCTTGCAGTTGTTAAATCTAATAGTAGTTACAGCTGCACAATAAATTAGGTAATTCCTGAAAAGATGTATTTTTATTGATGTGTTTAGGCAGAATAAATTGATTTATAATTTCTGTAATTGCAAAAAGTTTCTTTGCTTTGGTAATATTGGTCTACTAAATGTATCCGTATGTTGCAATAAATTAATTTTCTAGTTGTTCTTTGAATTTATATGATAATAAAAATTTTGATTTATCACATGGATATCATTGTTGCTCATGTCATAAAATTTTGAAGTGTCAAAAGTGTTTGTTGAGTTTGTTAGTATAACAGTATTAGAGTGAGAGGAGAAGTCATCATGAGAATCAGAATTTTCTGATCCATGAAAATATGTTGAGTTAATAAAGTTCGCGTTTTCGAAAGAATAGTAGTAACTCTGTCATCGCTAAGTGACATTCATTTCTAATCTCTTTTTTGACTCCTTCCAATATAGGGGGAGCAATTTGGTTGTTTTTTACAATGGCTCTTCTCCGATCAGCTGCATGTTGTATTGTAATATAGAATTGAGGGTACTCACGATGAAATTCTTCATATAATTTGAGGTGGTAATGAATTTTTTTTTTGTTTGAATTAGTTCTTTGTTTGTTTCGTTTAATCTGCAATGTATCCTTTTCTCATGTGCTTTACGTTTATTAACTTCTTGGAGCTTGATAATTAACGTTGATGTTTACAATTCATTGTAATGTAATCCATCTTATTTGTATTTTCAACATTATTCCACTTAGATGTATGTGTGTTTTAACACTCGAACTGAATATTCGAAATTTGCCTGTTCAAACTAACCTCCGACATTCTGTCTTCATCCTTATAAGAATAAACCACCTTTTCATTGTCGCTGGTATCAAGATTAATTGTCACCCTCTCCTTCAAGTCATCATTTAAAATTAATATCTAGTTTAATATTTCAGTGGGTAGGTGAATAACCCAAAAANNTTTTTGTTCATTTATTGCCAATATATTGAAAATTTTCATTTTTATTTCAATTGAATTTTTTTTTGGTTCCCCCTGTTCCCCCTTATTGCTTTCTAACTTGTTCATGTCTTTTCCTTTATTGCGTCATTTAGAAATGAAAATGTTTCATTGACGTTGCCTTAATCATGTTCCATTGTTATTGTCATTTTTCTAGTTTCAGTGTGTTGCAAATTCTTGTTTCTTGCTTGTACATAGCCTGCAGCTTTTTGTTATTTCCAGTTGAAGGAATTTTCTCTTTCTACTGTATAGATTTTATTATAAATTTAATTTGTCTCTATACAGGATGATACTATAGAAATTGTTGGAGATAAGAATTATTGATGTATAATATCAAACGACTGACCGACGACTGACGACTGGTCATTTCGAATTTTTTTTTGGTAACTACATAACGGACTTCTTGTGATTGTGAACAATTTGACACATGGTGCCTTAATGGTTCTTAGAATTTTGATATTTTTGGCAACTTTTTGAATACAAAGTCAAATCGATGAAAAACGAAAAGTTGGAGTTTCAGCTCCAAACAATAACAATTAACAAAAAAAAATTTAATATTGCCTTTAACCGCCCCTGTTATTTATCGAGTCGCCTTGGCATGGACAGAATTAGATAGTCAATATCTACTTGGTATATCTCATCTCAAGCAACTTGTACGACATACTGAAGAGCCTCTAAGTCTGTGGAGGGTTGTGTAAAGTGATCAATCTTCTACCCATCGTGTCCCATGCATGTTCAATTGGCGATAAGTCTGGGGATCTAGGAGGCTAAGGTAAAAGATTGACCCCTGAAGCTAGAAAGAAACCCATTGTTATCCTCCTATATGAGGGTGCATTATCTTGCTGAAAAAGGACATCGGGAAGTCCTCCAAGATATGATAGGAGATTCGGTTGCTACGGCAGTCGTTGCCGTTTGTGTTCTACTGTCATCGGTCTGCAATTGTTCTGATGGTAGTGAATCTGTCAAAACAAGCGAATAAATTGACAAGCTGTTGCTACCAATTCATATCTGTATAAGTATGACAAAAAACAAGAATGTAAAAAGGCTGAAATTTTTATCACTTCATTGGTAGGTATCAAGCCTATATATAGAATTCGGTCGAAAAGTATCAACTCTTTCAAGATGCAAAATTTTCTACGTCGCACAGTATATATACGCCGTCCAAAGTGTGTAAATGATAAAATGATTACAAAACGCAATCAGCATCATCACTGCTACGAACGTCTTCACTTCTTCGTCGAGTTTTTAGCGCTTTTCCTCATTTCCGTGTAGTTTGCATTATTTTGTTTTTAACCAATTTCTAAATCGGTCAAAAATTTCAAAATATCACATGATAACTTTCAAAATCACGGACTTTGATCCTTTCCTAACAAATCTCATGATGAAACGAATGCCATCGATAAATAATAGAATTTCGCGTCAGACCGGAGCATTTTCGGATCGCATTGCCGCAGATCTCGTTTTTTTCCCGAATTATGAGAAAAATTTTGACACCCACGCCAAGCAGCAACCAGTCGCACGCATGCCGACCGTCATACGTCACGTTAGTGTCGCAAAAGCTGGGAACATGGAAATTTGATATATTTATGACAAACTCCGATTTCGTTACGTACACAAACCCACTTGTTGGCAAACATAATTGTTAACTGTTATGTGCCGTCGATAATCCATGAATGAATCGAGGCCGTACATGATTGACACCTCCGCGCTAACGATTTTGGAAAATAATCGGCGGTTTTGGGTGCATCTACGTGTCGTTCCTTCTAAATTTAGACGTTTTATCGATGTCCTCGACGTCTCTGGAAGCGAATGAAAAAATTTCGAATGCCGTCAAAGACGCGTTTTATCTGAATCACTCTGTGGATTTTTTTTCGCTCGTGGCGATTAGGGGAAACCGACCGAGAGTGGATTCGATAGCGGTCGATATTGATTATGGCGGCGATGACAGCTGCTGACTTGATGCAAATTTTTCGAAAAATCGAGTGGTTTATTAGAAAACTGTGTCGCTTTCCGCTAATGTCAATATTTTTTCCGGATCATGTTATCTGTCGTTATCTACCCCAGAGGGGAAGAAACAGCATTTCCGTTTTATGTAATCCCGGGACATTGTTTCAGCTGTTAACAATTCGACACTTTATTATGTCAGTGACGCAATATTTGATTGATTGTTAATGAATTATTGACAGGATAAACAAAAAGGTGCCACTTGATTGTCTGTAACGAACATATTTGCTGGACCAGATCCAAAGATCAAAGTCTCTGAGATTCGACAGGTCCATAAAAAGTTGAGCAAACATTTGACTTGATGATTCCTTCTTTTTTTTTTTTTGTTGTTGTTAGCGCAAGGATCATGATAGGGATCGCTTCGTAATCGGATTATCCCAATTAATCCACCTTGTATTTGCACAAGTGGCGATGATAACAGAAAAAAACTTCAATGGACATTATCTCTACATCAACAGAGAGCAGGTGTTCCTCGAAAACCTTAAGACAATATTTAGCCTCAACATTATGTTAATATTGAAATTCAGATCTAATATTTATCGTGCCAGCAATTATGTATTAATTTAGTTCTTCCTTATCGTGTTACTCAATTCTTATCTGCGGCATAAATATTTAAAAAAATTAAATAACAAGAAACAGCGTCGATACGGAATCGGTGAAGGAGATTTGAATTATCAGAGTCGACATTGATTTTGGAATTGCGTCAGGTAATGGTCGCCCTTCTGGCCGGAAGTGTTTTTGTAATAAATTATTTATTTTATCTTTCTGAGAATTCTATCAGTTCCTGATCTACCTCTTTTGAATGTTTTTTTTTTTAACTTTTCGATAAGTGAGATAGTGACGATATGTTATCTAAATGTCAGTGTTGGCCAGCAGCATGTATTTTTAAAATGCCCACAAGTGTTGTGGGTTTTATTATTATTTTTATTAGTTTTCTGTTGAAGAATAAAATTGGAACATTCAGCGCATATTTTCGTTGATGGTGTAAGACCAGCTAAACGTGAAAAGACACCAAAATTAGTCAGAAGTACAAAGTTTTGTCAAACTTTGGTATCTTCTGTTTCGTTAGTGTCATTTAATAATTTGAAAGTTTCAGAAATTCTTTATCGTGTTGGAATAATTCTTCTTCCAAAGATAACGATGTTCTGCGTCATATTTATATGTAATAATAAATAAAAAATGATTTATTATCGTTGTATTACTGCGACTTAACCGCCCACTTCTTTGTTAATTTATGAGAAAAATCTGATGAAATTTAGAAATATTACCAGTGAATAGCAAGAACAAAGTGAGACTTAATGGCTCACCTCTTTTTCTCTTTATTTTCAATCATCTTTTTTTCTGTTCTCTTGTAGACTACCTCTTTTTGGCTCCTTCCTGTTTTCGGTTTTGGCGGTATTCTGATCAAGCGTTTTGATTTTTCCATTGTTCATCTTATTTCTGCAACAGTTTTGTCACGTTTTATTGATTTTTTCATTTTTTCAAATCATTCTGTTCCCTTTTTTCTTTTTGGATTGTTCAAATTTTGTCACCAACTGTGATAATTCTGTATCAGAAGAACCTATTGTTTCTTTCTTTTCCATGCCTTCGATATATTTTTTCCGACCATTTAGATAAGGACACTTCCTGTCGGTGGTAATAATTTCTTCTTCGATTCGCCTAATTCACATTTTTTGCCAAATAATCTTTTGTTTCTGCTTCTTCTCTTCTGTCTATTTACTTCTCTTTCTCGTTTTTACGTGTTCTTTCATTTATCCTTTTTCCATCACGTTTAAGAGTTTGTCTTCATACTTTGTTTTATCACCCTCTTCGTCCATCTTTTTTCTCGAATGTTCCTAAGGTTAACCCTTCGTTCGTTTTTGTGTCATTCTAAATGATTCTCTGTTGATTTCCTCCGATTATTCTACTTTAATTTACTCTCCTTTTGTGTGTTATGACGTCAGTGGAACTTTCAATTTGGTTCGCTATAACCGACCCTTTTTATATCCCGACGTTTTCAAATGAAATGATTTTTTCTATAAACTGAGTTTAGAAATACGTCCAAATTTACGACACCATTTCAATCGTACTCAGCGCTATCATAGTTTTAAACAAATAAGATGGAACTATTGATAAGACCCTACAACTCAAGAACATCTCAAGACTAAGAAGTTTGTTGAAGAGGGTCTAAAGGCTCGAACTCGAGTTATGACGCATTTTGTCCATTATACGGGTTTGCTGGCACCCCTATTCAGTGTTCTTATTTGGGCCAACTTTTATGTTAAAATGAAAGTGCAAGTGGTAGATAAAATGATTTTGTATTTATTTGATGTTACATAAAACTATTTTATTTATTTTAAACCCTTATCTTTGACATCATTAGTATCCACTGGGATCACACAAGATTTACATGCAAGAAGCAACCAGAAAATTTGTTAAAAAAAAGTGGCAACAGAAGCAAATGGACAAAGGCAAACAAGCAAAGAAAAAATCTGAGTCTTATTTTCGCCAACGTTTCGCGAGTGATCACTGGGGTCTTCAAGGCGAATTTATCTTGAGAATGCTTTACATAATAGCAAATGATTTTTGAGGTTATAGATATGCAAGATGCATGAGTTATCGACTTTTGAAAAAGTTTTTGACAGCTGCCAAAGAGAAAAATATGATGCAAACCGCTGTCTCAATATCGACTATAATTACAATATTAAAAAGGCGGCACAAGCTAGTAGGTGTTTGAACACAGGTGTGTGGCACGTTCAATCATTAATGATCACTCTTTATATATGAGTTCTTTTAACAATATGGACTTCTTAATTAGTAATTTGTTATTTTTTTAACCGAATGTTTACAGTTACGACCTTGGCTGCCAATTTTCGTCTATTCTTTATAACCAATCTAGATATTACCGGAAATGTCAATATTGTTTCGTCTGTTAGTGCACCCCCTCTCAATCTTGGTGTTATTTAATTTTAATTATCGCCCATTTTTAAGAGATAACGAACCTTTCCATATTTATTTTCTGTCGATTGTGTTGTTGAATTGAATTACAGAGACACTTTGTGTGTTAATTAATACAGAAAACATGCAAAGGTCGGCGGTTTTTCTTTAATTTCGTTAGGAATTCCAATACCGTCAAAGAAAACTTCATGAACTCGATTAAAATTCGAATTAATTCCTTTCACGGATCCAGATTAAAAACTCCCCACCTCCTCGACCCTTTTCAAAAAATAAATAAAAAAGTAAATATCGCAAATGGACAAAAGAAGTAACGCAGTTTTGACAGAAGGCAAAAAAAACAATCGCCGCTCCGTCCGATACCCCCACCTCGACGCGATAATCAAATCAGAGCGCGCTGCAAAGCTTTTTTGAAAGCATCCCTTAATAAAGTGCCCGAAATAATTGATTTTCGGTGAAAGAGATGAAACCCCCGCCCCCACCGATCTCAATCACCATTCGATTTTTCTCCTTGCACTTCACGTCCAGGATGAAATTCCATCGCGTCATATTATTGGTCCGTAGCGTTTTGCTCCCTTTGTGTTCTTTTGACGGGCGGTTTTATGTTGTTTTGTATGCATAATGTACGTTTACGTTAACGTGCATCCTAAAGGTGAAGATATCGTGTATTAAGCAAAATGGAAAATTGCGAACGGGAAAGTGGAACATGTTCGATATTTTTCCTATGTAAAATTCATGCGGCGTAATAAATTGGATAGGTGCCTTTGATATGTTGTGCGACGTAGGTGTGCAACAGCCACCGGAACAAAGAGCGGCCAATTCTCGAAGGGCCCGGGGAACATAAATAAATTCGGTCCTGCGTTCATCTAAAGCGACTGAGCGGCTTGGTGACATCTAGCGGGACGTAAACGAATCAACGGGCGGCGGTAATGCAGCTCGTTATCGTAATGTGACTTATCAAACAACTGACAGTCAGCAGACATATTTTTGCATTTATAACAATTAGAACATTTTTCTTCTGAGGATTGTTACGCCATTTGTCTTCATCTTTGTTATTCTTTCATTTGTTTGCACATTTATTTACATTTCGCCTTCAAAATGAGCATTTATTTCTGAACATTATTGTTCCTTTTTAGGTGCAGTTCCCAAGTTTGTTATTTTCAAAGTTCAGTATGTTGCTCTGAATTACATAGTAATTCACATTAAGCTCTGCTGTAAGTCCAGTTATTTCAAAAAACGAGATTTTAGTAATGAAACTAAAGATAAGTGCAAGATTCAACTTCATTTTTTGTAGTCCAAGATGGCTTTTTTAAATAGAGATTTTGTAGAATGTTGTAAGAAACTGAACGTTGCCAATTTGAATAAATTTCACATTTTCCCGCCAATTTCTCCTCAAAATTAAAAAAATCGAATTTTGCCTTGACTGCTACTTATAGTACAAAGTTATTCTAAATGTTCCTAACATCGTAGTGTGCTGTGAAAATTTGCCGCCTATAATTCTGGTGTACCTATACTACTATTTGAGGTAAATTGATTAGTTGGTTGCCTGAAAACAAGGGGCTTTTAGATAATGTAATTTAAAATGAAAAAATTGTCACAAAAGATTAAAACCAAATCACCCCACAACAAATTGAGTCTGTTCGGTTCAGCATTGTATTCTGAAACATTGTGTAGTTTGTTCCTGTGGCTCTTCTAAGTCATTAAATTGT
>QDEB01058691.1:2520-14355 GCA_004193795.1 Asbolus verrucosus | reverse complement strand
ATTTCATATTTTTTCTGCTCATTTTTCTAACAAAAAAAAAAATCGAATTTGTATATCCGGGTACTAAAGGTTCTTGAACGAGGAGGTTAATTAAATTAATAAATGCCTTATAAACATTCGATAAAAATAAAGAATCGAGTAAAGAAATTAAACTGGGTCAAAGTGTAAGTTAAAAAAATATAACCGTAGAGCTTACCTGATATGAAAAACTGGAGAGAGACTCACAAACATCAAACTCACAAAAGGATTCAACGATAGCTTATTTGGACAGGAATTTGTCCATGTGATTTTTCGGAAAATTTGTCATGGATTGCTTGGGGGAAAGATAAGAAAAAATAAACCTAGAAGAACATAGAAGAATGGTACAAAAGAAGTTACCATTGTCTAAGATAAAAGAAGTAGGAAGAACATGTATAAAAAAATGTATAAACTTTAATGAATCAAAGGAACGGAAAAAGCGGATAGAGTGGGATGGCGAAACTAATTTTTGGCAAAAAAATAAATCCGGTGCACTTCAAATTAAAAATAACATAAATCATTGTTAATCTTTAAATAAACAAAATGTAATTAGTCTTAGAGTGTTATTTTGAGATAACATCATATCCGGTCAAACCAGATTGTAATGTTTTTAAAGGCAATTAACGAAAGTTCTAATACCTCATCTCCACACCCTTAATTACGACCTTGAATAAACTTAAGAATGTTAACCTGCAGAAAAGAAAACCTGAAAATAATTAACGAAGAGAAAAAAAACGAATACTTTCAACATACAATGTCATGAACCATCGCCACTTTCAAAATACGGGGAGAAAAATGTTTAATTGAGCACATTTGACCTGGATATAAGAGAAAGGGAGAATATTCGAAAAAAGGTGAAAGATCGATGAGTGTTAATTGAAAAGATAAAATACAAAATAACGAAGCGAGAAATATAAAAACCGTATTTATTGTTATAACAGTAATAAATATTAATGGCCACCAGTAAGTGTTTATAAACCATTCGTACATTAGTTTCGGATTAGTCGATAAAAAAATTAATACGTTTTATGTTGTTTTGCTATTTGTTAATGAATCAGCGCATTCACGAGAATAAAGAGAAAGTTGAGGAGGTGAAGCGGGAAAATCTCAATAAAAGCCTAGGTACTTACGTTAGAGGAGCAAAAAGTGAGAAAGAGAAATGAAAATTGAATTATAGGCTTTTATCACTTATATAACGGTTACAAGACGAAAAGGAAAGCAAGAAATGATATTAAAAGGCGGATTAGCAGGGAAATTATGATGAATCTGCAAGTTTTAGAAATCAAGATTCGTATTAATTTAGTCTGTGTTCAATATTTGCATGGGCAATAAAAAATAATTTTCAGTTTTGATGAGCATACAGTTTTTACGACATCAAGTAATATAAAAGTTAATGAAATGTTTAGATTATCATGGGATTATCATAAATTTCCGAGAGCCAAGACGGCGTACATGTGCAGGTTTGCTCCGAATAGAAGCTCGATTGCTACAAGTGCAATTTAATAACAGCAATTAGCCAATTAGTGAATACGTTTTTGTCGGTATAATCTGTCAGCAGAAGTGTCCGTTACCTGCTTCGCAATGTCCCCTAATTCACTTAATTAATTACTTAACGTCTGTAAACATAAAATGTAAAATAACGTTAACACTTCTTCAGGTTCAGTGACAGGTGACGAAAAGCTCACATAAAGCCAGTGTTTTCTCTTCTCTTGAACAAACGGCTGTCTGATCCTTCGATAACGGCCTCGTAAAAATTAGTACCCACAAGGTCCTCTAATGAATGGGGTAGTAGAGATAAAGCGAGGGAGGAAATGACATGACGACGACTGCGACAACGGACGGACAACAAAGTTAATCTGCATTTTAGAATTAAATGGTGGCATTTTGAATTTGCATAAATCGGGGGCGGAGGATTATAACCGAACCCTTTTCTTCACATAACGGTCGGTTTAATAATTTCAAATGGATAATGCCCCCAAAGACGCACCTGATGACGTAATTTACATGAACGTGCGGTTTTCGGCGGATTTTTTGCGAATTTCGCCCAAACGCTAATTAAATTATAATTGGATGGTACCCGCGGGGCGACACGACGCAATTAGCCGTTGTGATGGTGCCACAAAAACACGATCAAGACTTTTCCCTCCATTAAATTTCTATCGGTGAACTTGAAATTTATGTGGAGCGATGACATTCGCACGAAAGTGAAAATGAGCTCGCCGCAGATTCATTTTAGAAGAAATTTAATTTGTTCGCTACTTAGAAAGTCGAGTGATAGTTCGTCATCGGGTACTACGTGATCGCGAGATCCAAGAACTGGTTTTACAAATGGTAATAAACCCTTTTGTGAGCAATTAAGGACACTTTTGTGAGATCAACCCTTCACTGCAGTCTTGATTGTCCTTTTTCAAGTGAAATCGTTTGATTAATATCACAACAAAAAGTGAAATTTATTTCTGGATTAGAATCGGAGATATCCGTTTAATGTAAGTTACAATTTCACGGTCAGTGATCGAGTGTTCAAGTCGTGTGAAAGTAAAAGTTTATTATATGGAAAGTCCTTCTGCAGTAAGTTCAAATAATCCGATCCGGTCTACGACACAATTGATGTTATTAAATTTGAAGGTTAAAGAGAGATTCGACCAACTAAGAGAGAACAGTCTTTAATAGTAAAAAAAAAGGTAAAAAAGTAACAAGTAACAACAACAAGAAATAAAACTAATCAACAACATAGCATCAGATCATTCAATGCCATCCTCCTTCATGTCCTCCATCACCTCCTCCTCCACCACCTCCGTGTTTGGGGACGTGGTGGTAGACATGTTTGAAGACAGGTACATGTACGGGGTAAGGTTTGGAGATGTGAACAGGATGGTGCTTCTCGATTTCAACCTTGTATGGTTTCTTAATATAAACTGGGACAAGTTTCTCCACAGTAATGGGAACCTTCTTTTCGATTTCTTGTGGTACCAATTTATAAATTGGTATAGCTACCGGTTTAGGCACTGGTATGCGGACTGCATAAGGCTGCGCTACTGGTACTTTGATGACTTGCGGTACTGGGACTCCGACAGGGTGTGGTACTGGAACCCCGATTTTCTTCACCACGTGGACTGGTACTGGCTTGGTGTGTTCGATCGTCTTCGTTGGGATTTCTACGTGTTCGCTGCCGCCGTCGTGGCCTCCGAGGGCGATGCCTTTCCAGCCACCGTCCCAACCGCCGCCGCCACTTTCAAGTTGAAGGTCATGGCCGCCGCCACCTCCCAGTTCAAGACCATGGCCACCTCCTAGTTCCAGGCCGCCTCCGTGACCACCGGAATCGCCCAAGAAGCCGGCTTGGGTACCCAACACTAGAGCGAAGAGAAAGGTCGCACCCTGCAACAAGAGAATGGTTATCAGCAAAAATTTGACACTGTCGCACATTTTCTTACAAAATATCTCATGGTTGTAGACTTGGGTTAGAGCGATGATCGTGATGGATTGAAACTGATGATGATATCTGGATTACGGCAGATTTATATAAGGAAACAGTCGCCATTAGGTGGGGTTGAGTTTTGTGAGTGTGCCGCTTCTTAGACAATTTGCATTCCATAGAAGGTCGAATAAATGTATAACAATAAAACGAAATTAAAAAAATTAGGTGAAAGTATTAAAATTGCTTTAAAAATGAGTAACAGGCTGGGATTTTTGCTGCCGCTTAATATTTCTATATACAATCACATATTAAATTAGAACATCTCTCTCCTTTCTAAAACCAACTGACTACATTCTCTATACACTTTGGTATGCTTTGTGAAGATTAAGACCTCTCTCACAACTAGAGCATATACTGGAAACGGAGACGACCCCTGAATTTGTTTTAGCAAAAAAAAACGTTATTCTTATAATTGCCCGAGTTCGTTGAGTTATTGGACTCTTGAACTTTAATTAACATGTCTGCAGGAAAAGAATTTAAATAAAATTACGGAAACTAATTTACTTATAAAAACAATAAAATAATTTGCTTTAGATTACATTTGAATAACTTTTAAAGAAAAAAACCTCAACCTTATTATGGGCTTGTCAAAACAACGTCTGAACTCTACATACCGAGATTTTGACGTGCTACATGATGGCTTAGAGCTACTACAATCTTATATAATTAAGACACATGAAGATGACTGCCGTTAAAAATAGATTAATGAAGGTCAAGAGTTTACAATCGTTACATAATTCCTTTTCTATGCGGAGTAAGTGCATTGAAACCTGCTTTGAAAAGTATTTAAACTTGAACTTGAACGTCACTGACATTTTTCCATCCCAATTGCTACATTCATTTTGAACTTGTTGCAGAGATAAACCAGATAATTTTTATTATTATGTAATCCTTTAAACGCCTCACAAATTATTCATGCTATTTCAGTCATCTGAAAATTTTTGATTAGCATTAGAGCAAATCGCAAATTAAAATAAATTAAATAAACAAATCATCATATACATTATAGATAGTAAACAAATCAAATTTTTCGTTCATACGTTATGAAGAAAACAATAATTATTATTATCGAAAGTTCATAAAAGAAAGTCACAGAAGAGAGACTGTTTAAAGGTGACTTAAATTTAGTCTTAGAAAGTTGGAGTTAAAAAACTGCATAAAAACCAAGAGAACAGGATAGGAAAAACCTGTTGATTGCAAACATGTAGGTACGCAAGAGAGATTGACAGTATTGACAGTTGTAAGAAATACGGGAACTATTAAAAATATTTTAAAAATACATTAGTCTGTCGAAGGAAAAAAATTAGGTCAATTTTCATACTAGTCTGTCCATTCGCTTCACATTATTTGACGAACGACATAGCCAGCGAAGTGTTAAATGAACTCATTGATAAAAGTGACCTTAAAAAGCCATATTTTTGTACGTACAAATATCATATTTGCACACATTTAAGAAAGTATTCGCTTGAAATTTGACAGAAACAAATTTTGTTTAAAGTGCCAACCGTAGTTCCAATTATAGATTACTTTTTTAGGTTGTGGTTTAAGTAGTTTGAGGCGTTCTCAATTTTTGCGGAACTAGTTTATTACTGTGTTTTTGTATATCTCAGTGATGGATTTTCGTGTGGAATATATTATTATTATACATATATTTATATGCAGATTGATTTATTCTAGACTGGTTGGTCTTGTTCAAGCTTATCGCCTTTGGTGAGTTAATTTAACACAAAATTTATTTAGTTATCAAGTCAATTTGTGAAAAAATTTATTATTTCATTTGCTTGTCTCTAGAAGGCAGTCAGAAAGAATTATGTATACGATTATAACTTCAACACCTGCAGGTTTTAATTTTAATGTAATAAATCCATGAAACGTCTGATTTTAAAAATATTGTGAACACAACTTTAAAGTTTTACTCTTTGTAGTAAAAATGTGTGCAGTTTTATTTTTTTTTAATTTATTTTATGTGAGGAAAGTATTCTGCAAGTTAAAAAATGCGAATACAAGAAAAAAAATTAGATAAAGGTATTTACTTGTTGAATATTTCACTTTTTCCAGCTGAAAAAAGGTAATTGTAGAAATTTTTGGTCATTATTTCGAAGGCCACGTAAAATGTAGTTCCCCTTTCGTCTTATTAATAGGTTTTTTGCGTTTATTAAGAATATTATTCAAGTGCAACACTGTTCACACACAGTTACCCACTGCTAATAAATATATACCAGCGATGTGGCAAATTACATTCCCTAATTTTAGATTAGTGCGAAATACTGAATACACGAAAAAGGCGTTGTTTTTTTAAAGCTGAAATTGTACAAAAAACAATTTATCACAAACAACGAAAAATTAAAATTCGGTACGAGGGAAGTTGGCTCTGCACACATTCCGTTTCAATCACATTTGAATCCAGGTTGAAGAAGTTTTGATGAAATTAATATAAAATTTTTAATTAGCACAGGGACACTGTAGCTGGCGACAGAACTTTTGTAATTCTATTAAAAATTTTAATGAAACTTCGTACGTATGCATGAGGGTATTATTTGATTTAAAATGTGTGTTTGTTACTGTTAAGTACTCCACAACAGTTAATTATAAAAAAGAAAAAAATTAAAAAACTAGATACTGTTTGTGAAATGTAGCAATAAAATTGTTAGTTTGCTTTTCACCTCTCTAGAACTCGGCACTCATTCCAGGTTCATTTGAGATGAATATCGACTTTTTTGTTGAATCAATAACTTTTTTTGTGTCTGAGATAATTAACGGTAGAATTGAGATATTTTTTGATTACTAACTATGAATTTAGTCATCACAAATATAAATCGGGAGTCTCTAATACTGCTTGTCATCCAGACGAAAAAGTTTGTCATGTTGCATTTCACTTTTGTCAGTCAATACATTTTGTAGTTTATTAAACAATTCTAATCTTTTTCTTGGTCTGACGGATTGGTGCTTAGGTCATTTCACCACTTCAACAATAGTATGAGAAAACACAAATCATCAACGGAAGGACTTTATTTACGTTAAGACTGTGAAAGTACAGCTGAAAAGTTTCTTAATTACATACAGTATGTTGACAAGCTTTTATTTTTGTTGCAGGCACAAATGTGTATCACAAGACTTTGGATGCAGTTACTAAATATTTCGAGCATAATAGTCCATAACTCTTACAGTGATTGAGTGTACGAGACAGTTACTATAAATTTTAATGTTGTAGCTAACATGTGTAATATACATAAAAACGGTAACAAAATGTTCTGATGTGTTGTTACAACTAAACTTTAGATAACATTAAAGTAACTAAATCATTGCGTTACAATTTCTTGGATGAAAAAATGCACTTAGATAAAAGTACACTCGTATAACTCATTTCAGTTCTATAAGTGATTGTAATTATATAAGTCGAGTTGTTCTTCTTGTATACATTATACGGACTTGCAATCGGTTTTACACGATAAACAGATTTTATGGCATTCGAAGGTGTATTGTAGTATGTAGACTTTTGTTTTAAAGAAACACCAAAAAGACAAACAATAGACCGACTAAAATTAGTGAGCACTTTCTAAAAAGTGAAGAAAATATGAAATTTAGTGATTTTCAAAAATATTCCGTATTTGGAGGAAATAATCGGTAACCTGTCATTTGCGCTATGATAACAATATAGAAAGCGAAATCTGTTGTTATATTTTGCTCATTTATTATTAAAATAATAAACTAAAATAGTGAACACCAAATCTATTAGGCATTACACATGGTGTGTTATATTTACGTTTTGGTTTTCGCAAATTGCCAATTAGGTTCAAGTTTAACTGAGCGCTATTTTGAATAAATTTTTTATTGTATCTTGCTAGCTAGAGCTTTTATGACCAGCATTTGGTTGTGAATTTTGACGTGTACAAGATTTCTCTGTAAATGAACTTTACACAGTTGCTAATTACTTTTTGATTAATGCCCAACTATCGTTAAATTTTCATTTCTTCTGGTTTCTACTAATTAATTCAATAAAATAACGTATCGCTAATTGCTAATTTATAAATTGAAATTTAAAACTTTCACGACCATCATAATAAACAAATTTTTAAATTAAAAGTTAAATCCATCTTGCATCAAGCTGTGCAATCTTCATTTTTAAATTTAATGCTTTTTAATGCAACATGTAACATTATTGTTTAGTAGATATGATGGATTACGTGTTATTTTATGACCATGTCGGATTCAGGTCTTCGATGAAACGGTGAATGACGGTCTGTTGAAATATGGTCAATCCGATTATTGTGCGATGGTTCCATTCTCTCAGGACTCATAAGAGGGCGATTGTGGGTCGCGCCATCAAATTACATTTCATAACCCAACCATAAAAGTTCCTTAAATATTTAACGTGTCTGAAATGGAGGTTACTCTGTCTATTAAGATTGTAATCTAAATGATCAACGGAAAAAAGTGTCAAGTTTAATTGACCTTAAATTAAAGTTCAAGGGGGCAAAGAAATTCGAAAGTTTTATAAAAAGTATTTATATCTGCAAATGTACAAACAACAAACGTAACAATAACAATGAAATGATGGCGATGATAAGTTAAGTATAAATGAAAAAATGAAGTGATCAGATGAGCTTAATGCAGACGCTTAATGCCATCCTCCATGACCTCCACCACCACCTCCTCCTCCATGTTTGGAAACGTGGTGATAAATGTGCTTATAAACAGGGACATGGACCGGATAGGGCTTGGCAATATGTACTGGATGATGCTTTTCGATCTCAATCTTGTAAGGCTTCTCAACAGTAACAGGGACTAATTTCTCAACAGTTATGGGGACCTTCTTTTCAACTTCTTGGGGTACCAGTTTATAAATTGGAACAGCAATAGGGTGTGGGACTGGGACATGAACGGCGTAAGGCTGAGGAACTGGAACTTTAATTACTTGAGGCACTGGGACTCCAACTGGGTGAGGAACAGGAACTCCAATCTTCTTCACGATATGAACAGGAACTGGCTTGGTGTGTTCGATGGTTTTGGTTGGGATATGATGGTGCTCAGAACCCCCATCGATGCCATGACCTCCAAAGTCGTGACCACCTCCACCCAATTCAAGTCCATGGCCGCCACCACCACCTCCTCCGAGTTCGAGATGTCCTCCTTCTCCTCCACCACCGCCTCCCAATTCTAAGTGGCCACCGCCGCCACCTCCAAGTTCTAAGTGACCTCCGCCACCTCCGCCACCTCCGCCAAGTTCCAAGTGACCGCCGCCGCCGCCTCCGCCAAGTTCCAAGTGTCCGCCGCCACCTCCGCCAAGTTCCAAGTGGCCTCCACCGCCGCCGCCGCCTCCGCCGAGTTCCAAGTGGCCTCCACCGCCGCCTCCGCCGAGTTCTAAGTGGCCTCCACCGCCGCCTCCCCCGAGTTCCAGGTGGCCGCCACCGCCGCCACCGCTAAGTTCCAAGTGATTTCCACCGCCTCCGCCGCTAAGATCCAAATGTCCTCCACCACCGCCGCCTAATTCCAAATGACCTCCACCTCCGCCGCCGCCAAGTTCCAGGTGACCTCCACCACCTCCGCCACTTAGTTCTAAGTGGCCTCCGCCTCCTTGGTCTCCACCTCCTCCAGCTGAGTAATCATAACCGCCACCACTGCTTGAACCATGATCGAGACTGCCTGCGAATCCGGCATGCGCTATGCCTAAAGCCAATGCCAAAAGGATGCTGGCGCCCTTGAAAAAAAATTAATTGTGAAGGTTGTAGGTATTTTTGTGGTAGCACTCACAACAAATCTCATGTTTCTACACTTGAAGCGTCGCGATGAAAGTCGAATGAAACTGATGATGAGATTTGCCAGTTCTTGTCTTTTATAGCGGCTATAAGGTGGGGCCATCAGTGAAAGGTTTTCTCTAATGTAGAGTACAAAATTAACAAAAATCAGCGGCCCCTCAATGAACGGTCAATAAAAAAAATGCATCATGCAGGTGGAGATCATTGTCCTTTTTAATCATTGTTGGTGGAAGCTTTTAACTCAGTAGACCAAAACTGGCCTTGTCCATTGTTATTGAAAGGATCGACACGCTCTCTTTGTCGTTTTTTTGCTCTTGTTTATATTGTCTTTTTTTAGGAAGTTACCTAATCGCGAGCAAAAATTACCGCATTCTCTTTGAATAATTATTAATAATAAAAGAAAAACTCCAGGATATATAAATTTTCTCTTATTATTCAAATTTGTTCAAGTTTTCTAATCGGCAGAGCCCAATTATTGTCACACTAGCTGTTGTTCAGTTCGAATTGATTTCTACCAGGCAGTTACAGTGACAAGTTTGTGAAAGCAAAAATTTTCACGGTTTTTCTCGACAACAATTTCAGCTCGGTGTGACTGATGTAACCCATTTGTCCCGATGGGTGTGTTCCATATACCCATCATGTTTTCACTTTCTTAGCCTCTGATTACGTCTTGATATCTGTATTAAAAACATGCTTTCGTTACGCTGTCACTTTCGTTCTTAACTGGTCCGTACATGTCCTAGAGAGTGGCCGTGAAAGGAGTCGCACCATCACGATAACTGTTTCGTAGTAAAGGCGAATAATACCAAACCGAACAGACTGTAGGAGAGAGGAAATGTAGAGCCATTAAAGTCTTTCACTCACGGTGAAGGTCAGTTCACATTCACCAGAAGAAACGCTGAACTCGCAGAGAAGAGTTCGCAGTGTCCGAAAATTTTCTCGTGAAAATCCTGTAGTGCCTGTTGGGTGAGCCGTCTTAATTATTATTCCGGAGATTATCTGTCAAGGTATTTATTTTAGGTGGCAGTCGGAATTTTTTTATTGTATTGTAACGAGCCGGATTAGAAGAGAGAGAGAGAGATTAAAAACTTGCAGCATAAAAGGCGTTAATTAAGACGATTGCGACCGTAAAACCTCCTGGACTGGTACTGCTCAGATCCAGCACAATTAAACAATTAACCTGGCTAATTGGTCCTTCCGCTGCAATAAACAATTATACAGGCCGGTATGAACAATAATGTTAATTAATATTGAGTTAATGGCGTATTGTGCTGGCAAAATTTGCAATTCCTTGTTCATCCATAGTAAATGCGAAAGGAAATGAACTCTCCAGAGTCATGTATAAGTTATCTTCGTTTGCAAGTGAGAGAATAAATCAGCATAATAATGACAGCGGGTCGATTTAAAAACAACAAATTTATCGTTTCGCTTTTTATTTGCCGTATTGTTTTTCGACGAAAACAGTCTTGGAGGTGTAGGCACGCCACCTGTGACTGATGCGCGTGGGAGTTCGCACAACCCCATCGCTTGGAGTAATTAGAGTATACGGGGGCGGCTTAAGTTCGTAATTAGTCCCATCTGGCGGCGGCTCCGGGAGCGGCCAAGTAATCGACGAGTGGCGCCCTCACACATGAGACTTCTGTAATGCACTCCGCCTAATTGCTCATCTCTATAAACCCCGGATTACATTCGTACTCGTACCGAGCCCCTCTCAACCCCTTCGCCGCCCCCGCTCGCGATAACGGGCTCGCTCCTCTTCATATTAATGTCCCCGAGCACGGCCGTCGTTATCTGGACGTTCGCGATGCTGCTCTGCGACGCTGCGCCCCAACAGATTACGGATTTAAAATTGCCCCATTTAAATATGTAAATTGGAGCGCCATTAGCGCAATTGTAGAGGGACGTTAGTCTGTTCTTAACGATTTTTTTTTCATAAATTTAACAATTACATCGAGACAACCGAACGGCCGCTCGGATTGGTTCAGCTCTGATCGTTCCAGAATCAGTTCTTGTTTCGACCCCGGGCTCCGCCATCTCGGGTTCGACGTTTTCGGCATTCCGGGAATTCCACCGGAACGTTCTAGCACCGCTCTTTTAACCAATATTCATAATTTTGCTGACCTCAAACTAGTTAGGCACTTTGTAAAAAACTGAAAGAGCGTGACCTCGTTCACATGAGCCAGTTCTGCGTATTTGCTGAAATTTTTCTACTTGACAGATGTTATGTCACATTTTTCCATATGTTTGGTGTCATAACTCGTTGCAAAAACGGCTTTTAAACTGTTACGAATTGATTCATTGCTGTTTCTTCCATTGTGTCGTTCTATTTAAATTTCATAATTTTATTATTGTTATTTTTACATAAATATTCATACGATTCAGGTTCCCAATTTGTGGGCGTCGAAAGCGACTTTTTTGTCTTCTTTGACTTAGCCACTCCATTTATTTTTATTTTTGAATTCGTTCTAAAAATTTCTAAAGAGTTCTAAAACATCCATTTTCAGCATATAGACAGAAAAATTAACTTTCATTGTACGTTTCAATATTGTTCGTTCTTCAAATTTTATTTTATAATTCTTTAAAATT
>QDEB01058683.1:0-10733 GCA_004193795.1 Asbolus verrucosus | reverse complement strand
TTTGAGTTATATTGCCCATTAACGAACTTAGATCTAAGAATTTGACAAAGAATCCGTACACAAAATTTGAACTCGATAGGTCAAGCCGTTCTCACGCTATCGGTGTGATGTCCTAGAGGACAAGCGAGCGAGCGAGCGGGCGAGTCACATGGACAAGATCAATAGCGCTCCTCGCTAATGCTCGTGCGCTAAAAAAATGACAGTCAACCATGTCTACGTATTCTTTAGTTTGCAAACTTTATATATGACCGAACAAAAAGGGTCAAACTTAAATATTATAGGTAATTTTTACATAAAATTTAAAATATGTTTAGATAAACGCCGAAAACAAAAGCTGACAGCGGCTTGATATATTTTCATTAAAATCTGAAAAGGTCGAGTTGTTGAAATAAACGTTTATGATGATTGCAAATGACTATCAAAAATGTTATTGCAATGTTTTAGATCTCGTTAGACCCCTTTATGAAAACCAAAACACAAATGAATAGCAATAATAAAATAGATAATTTTATAAATACCTGTTTATATGTACATCGATACTTACCGATCAAGGATTCACCAAGGATGAACTATATGAATTGTTTTTAATTTCTTCTATTCAAAAATTTTAATTTTTCGTATATAAAGAACTGGAAGGAGTTTATTTTCCTTTCTGTTTATAGTAGCTAGAATCTAAACCAGTATGATTCATGTGGAAAGCATTTCGTTTGAGAAAATCTATTTTTTGTTGAATGTAGTGCGTAGTAAAGAAAAGGAAAATTACCTAAGTTCTTTTACAGAAACGTAACTGGAAATTTTATCGCCGGCATATAATTCCCCTCAGCTTCAAACTATAAAGTTGAGAACTCTTACGAAGTTAACAATGACCAGTAGTGATAAAATAAAACTGAGTTACCAAGCAGACAAAATAACTACCATCGTCCTCGCTGTATTGCCACTTGATTGCTATAAACGTGACATTTACCTTCCATAACCGTTTGCAAGAAGTAAAGAAAAGAAAAAACGGATACCCTAAGTGATATTCATAGCATGGATAAATATTGGTGGGCTGGCCGGAACGATAACCTTGTATATA
Source organism: Asbolus verrucosus (assembly GCA_004193795.1). Taxonomy (NCBI): domain Eukaryota; kingdom Metazoa; phylum Arthropoda; class Insecta; order Coleoptera; family Tenebrionidae; genus Asbolus; species Asbolus verrucosus. The sequence goes on along the minus strand of QDEB01058683.1, from coordinate 9,658 downwards.
AATGGCACAAAACAAAGCAGGTGTTTTTTTCGGAGGTGATTATAGCGAGACATTATTCACTAGTGAGAGCTTTTGTCAGGCGGTGAGGCTTATGGGGATATTTTCTATGAGGGAGCTTATAAGATCAACACTTTCCATTGGATTTTTAAACGTGAAATGGAGAAATCCAATTCCATTGTCCGGGTTATCGCATAATGGTCTGATAATGGCTATTTGCACAGCCGCGTGCTATGACATTTGGCTTTGGCGCTTTGCTTTGGAGATTTCGTATCGGATGCTGTGAACAATTTTATCTCTGCTGAGGGTTCAAACATCTAACTTAATTAATTCCCGGATAGAAATGCTCATTACAACCGATATTTGTCAGTTACAAATCCTTTTTTTGCTCCTTACCAAGCGCTTCCGTATATTGGAAATTGAAAGGAAGGATGTGCCATTAGATTTGTTCTTTCAGATGTGACTCTCCAAAGATGATCCACAACCAGGTCTCAGATACTGAAATTATTTTCCACTGTATTCACATAACTGAAGAAAATTGATGATAGTTGTGAGCAAGGACACACAAGGAAATATGATTCAAAAGACAAACGATCAGTTGTCAGATGGTTGGCTCCAAGTAACTGTCACTGTCTTTCTGGAAATAATAACAAAAAACTGTCTCAGATAACATTTAGGTGCAGCGTGACGTTTTGAAACAAGTTTAGAACACAATGAAGGCTAAAATGTAACAAGATTACTGAAACAAAGACAAATCAACCATCACACTTAATGTTATAGCTTGTTGCTTGACTTGGAAATAAACTCAACAATCGGTTTACATTTGATTACGGGAAGTAAATTAGCTAAAGAAATGGCTAAAGCTACTTTATTTTATAAACTACTGTTGCTCCTTGCAAATCTCTGTTTTGTTCGCATTGCCCTGCCTAATAATACTGTACTGAATCTGCAAAAAAGAATCAATACAGAGACGTAAATTATCAGTATATAACCGTTGCAGCTTGAGAGCTTTAAGGAGAGTGTCTTATAAATCACATCATTGCTATAACGCTTCTAAATTTTATAAAGTTCAGCAAGGCGTGTGTTAATAAATTCTCCACTTTACCAAAGCTGTTACTTCTACAAGAATTTGGCTCACCACTCGGTGATAAAGTGTTGTATTTCTTTTTTATTTATGATTACAGAAAAACGGTTGGATTTTTCTGTTTTTAAGAATTTTAACAATAATATAAATGTTTATTTCTAAAATGATATATTTTGCATTATTATTGTGATGTCGAAGGACATCCTCAGGCTGAAGGCAGCCGCTGCTTTTGAGATAACTACGTTAAGTTAGTAAGGAATCCCGTTATAATTGGATCGAATAGGCTTTTGCAAAATTGCCATATTAAAGTAACGGTATCTATATATGAACTCTAATATCTAAGATATTTTAATGAATTGTTAAACAGTTCATGTTGTATTAATTTTAATTTTTTCTTAAAAAATGTTGATATTTAAGTACGTGGCATTCATGTTCAATTCATAAATTGTAAAGAAAATAAATTAATCGCTTTATAATACTGATCTTCGTAATTATTACGAGTAAATTACTTATGTAATGAATCCCTTGATGTGCTTGCACTGCACACGAAAGCTTTAGATTTTATACTTTAAATCTTACCACAAAGTTTTAATCAAAGAGTTTAATCTTCTACGAGGAAAATATATAAAACGAAATGATTTTACGTCAACCAGTAAATGTTTACCTATTGATTAAATATATACATTAAATGTTTGTATCTTTATCCACCTATATATATATATATAACATTATGAGTCTTGGCGCAAAAGCTGTTGACAATATAAAGCAAATTTATAGCTAAAAAAAAGTAAAAAATTATTTTAGTGTTTCTATAGGACTTCAACAATATACAACTTACTTAGCTAACAAAAGAAGTTAAATATGCTAATGATAATAATATAAACTTTTTTTACTCCACAATAGAGATGTAATTACTATTTATCATTTCATCAATGATGAAACTAACTTGACATAATTCATAAACACATCACATTCAGACGCTACTAACTTCAGATTTGTCAAAAAATTATAATTTTCTAAAACTGTAGTTTTTTTTGAAGTTAAGATATAATTTGCTTTTAAGTTTATTATTTGAAACACATCTTTTTGTGTTCTCGTTAATTTAGTTAATTTCTTACGGTCGTATCATATTTAACTGTAACTATTGTTTATTTTTGTGTTTTGATTATTCGTGTATCTTTCATTTAGTTATGTTTTAAGTCCTTCTTTATGAAGGTTTTATTTTTGATTAAAATATTGCTCGTAAAGTAGAAACTTGCAGTTCTGTCAGAAGATTATCCATTTATTTATCGCTAATAAATATTCACTGGAATATTTATACGGATTGACCCAGGCAAATTTTATTACTGATCCGCATTTTTACAAGGAATGGCCTGTAACATCGACTGCAACATTATATCTAGTAGTTAAGTCCACTATTCAATGTATAAATAATTTGGATAAAAAATATTATATCATATATTTATTTAGATGATAAATTATTCAATTCATATTTTATAAAATACATAACAGAATTAAAAGAAATATGCTATCTTTATCTAAATGAATATTGTATAACTATTATTTTATGTAGTGTCTAGATCATATTAACAATATCTGTGCACATGATTATTACCATGTTCATTTGATGACATACCGAGTTTCATCAGAATTGAGGCCAATATATCGGATAAATATTGTTTTGATACAGTAGGAGAAATCAAATATAATTTTTTGTTCATTCTTTTTTGAAGAATTGATAAAGAACTTCTACGTTAATAATCGAATATTGCACCACACAACCATTATCTTATTAACAGCCACACTACACCTTGATTCACGTTGAGCATTCAATAAAGCGGCATAATACTGCTCTCTATACAATTTTCTTTATAATAATATTCAAAATAGAAATATTATTTCAAAGCAAGATTTGGACGCTATTTAAAACACAATTTATTTTATTTCATTATATGCAGAAAGTTACTTGTAACTCATTATGTAGATATTAATAAATTAGGAACGAAGAGATATGTTAACAATTAAAAATTGAACCAACCCGTCTATATAATTCAACATTAAAATTTTAAATATAAATGTACTTTTATGACATATCAAATGAAAGGACTTGGGAAAATACTAACGCCAAGGAAGAATTGAATTCTGATGTAGGATTAGCTCTGAAGAAATAAGTAACATGTCTCACGGCAAACTCTGAAATTTTTAATCATATAGACATCGGTCGTGAAGCCTACATTCTATTATGGAAGCAGTAAATCTAAAAAATCGCCAAAAATGTCGACATTCTCTTTAATAAATAATCAGTAATTTACGCATCTACTTATAATTTTAATAAATTCTAAGAGTACAAATTTCAAAAACATACATCCCATAATTTTCAGTTTATTAGTTTAAAACTACACAATATTCCAGAATATGTTTGTTTATTGTAATCGACATTTCTTGGTTAAAACTTCCTTATTAAGTCGTTTCAAGTAACTAGAGAACCAGAGAACCAAGATTTTTACTCATTGCTCAACGATGCCTCGCTTTAAAAATATGAATTTTAACTGAATTTAAAGTTTGTTATCGTAACAAGATATTTAAAATAATGTAATTTTCCCCACGAAAGTACATTTTCCTTTCAAAGACTGACATATTTATTACAGGGTTATTATGAATGTTTCTAACATCGTAGTGTGGTGCTGTGATTTATTATATACGAATAGATTTACAATTTGTAATGTAATGTAAATTTGTAAATTTGCATTCTAGCACAAATCTAGAAATTGAGAGGAGGCTGCAAAGCTATACGTATATAATAATTCAGAGCCCACCACGATGTTAGAAACATTTATAATAACTTGTATTATCTTTTCAATCAACACGTTTTCATTGATAATATTTTTAAGCTAATGTAATACAATTTTCATCAGAATTAATTGTTTTGTTAACATATAAAAAATATTGTTTTAAGTTTATATGTTTTTACAGAATGTGATTTCAACACTGTTATTTTTTCCTTTTGTGCCAAGTTCAAATAGTCTCTTCTCAGTATCTTTAACATACTAATTTTTACTTTATAAGTTTCGACTCTTTTCTTTTCATTAAAAAGGTTTACAATATTCAAAGTCTCCGATGCTTGATAATTTTGTGTTGAAGAATTACATGAGGAGTGGAATTTATGACCATTATATTCGTTATTGGTCAACCAAGGGTTATCAAATTTATGCATAGAAACAAATTCGTATCAACAAAGTACGCATTATATGTCACCACTAAGCCACTCCACTAAAAAAGTACAACAAATGCGTGATCGCCCTTTAAGAATACTCAAAATTAGATCAAGAAAGTTAAAAAAAAAGTAAAATATGTTTTTTGATTAATTTTAAGTTTGCTGAAGAGCCAACGCGAACCCAATACAACTTCGACTGCTACGCCCCGGATTCCCCAATAAATCTTTAAAAGATTAAACGATAATTTTTGTGTGATTTTCTGTGGGGAGTGTGGAAAAGAACTTTTTGTATTTCAGTGAAATGAATAAAAATACTTCACGGTCACACAGTAATTTTTCGTGTCGAAAGTTTACCTGTCACTGCCGTTTTATCTTCATGTGGGCAGAAGGACGTTTTATTTAGCTTGTAAATGTCGGTTGAAGTTTTTGGAAGCATAAAGCTTGTCCGGTAGCCTATGAAAATAACATTTAAACTGAGAATACGAATTTCAATATTAATAAATTTCGGCAGAATTGGGTTATCGTCATTTCTGGCATTATCTGTTTATTCCCCACGTACCTGAGGTCGATACAGAAAATTAATTATTTAGTGCTTACCAGCCGCGGTAGAACATTTTTTATCGGAGCAAATCCTAAATAAATGAGTACAAAGTGTAGTGCGTAATTTATCCTATTAGGTAAATGTTTAAGAGGCGGGTGATATATAGCTCCGGTATCAGCTTGAATAATTAAGTAAATGGAATTCCTGTTGCGTCTCGGCGTCGCCCGACGGCAAGCGGCCGTTGCACCCCGCATTTCACCACCGCGATCACGTGCGAGGGGTTACTACTCGGTAAAATATCCCCGAAACACCGCCGGATTTGCGGCGATACTTTCCTCAAAATTGCAATCCACCAACAACACATTCCCGTCTGCGAGCGGCGACAAAGCAATTTGTATACGGCTTGCTTACACATCATGTCGTCCAAATACCCTATTCGTCACCCATATCGCAAGTTTGACCCACATACCAACTCCTAATGAAATCAAGCTCACCTCCTTTATGTTTGTTAACTGATTTGGGCGAAATTCGGTAATCATATTCATAAAATACAATGTCAGTTTCACTTTTTCTGGACTTCGACTTTGACGATGACATGTTGAGTTTCGTAACACACCGACCACTGCTCATGTTTTATAAGAGCGACCATTTTGCTTTCCGTATATAAGCATAAAAAAGGCAATGTAATCGTTTAAAATTCTGTTGTGCAGCAGACCGTAGATATATGGGTCACTAAATTCCAGCTGTCTGTTTGTTGGGATTTCTTGACCTCGCTTAATCTGGCAAAATAAGTACTTAATCTTGATCTTCTCTAGATTTCGTGTTAATATCCGGTTTATAATAGTACTTTATACTGTTATGCATCATCTTTTTTTATTTTCCATCCTGCATAAAAGTATTAACAGGAAATTAGAAAATACGAAGGGCAAAAGTTTGAAAAACCAACAGGTCTTCAAACCCTCGGAATATTAAACGTGATATTATCTTTGCGAAAAATTGCAGCAAAACTTTATCGACGACAGTGGTGGAAAGACAGCATTCAATTTTTTATAAATCAAATCATTACAGATATTTAAAATTTCCATTGCTTTGTATTTTTGTAAAATTAAATTTAGATTAGAAAAATTAGGTTCGTCAATTTTTCGTACAACACGTAATACGGTCGATAACACATTAATCTTTGACTATTAATTTTTGAAATTATATTCTTTGAAATGTGGGCATCTCAAAGATCTGAAAAAATATTACGTATCTTTATACGAGAATAAAAAGTACTTTCTAATTTTCTTTTTTTAATGTGACCCTATAGGAAAAAGTTAACGGATGCAATGCTAAGAGACCCTATTCACCAAGCTGTGAAAATATGAAACATAAAACCATATTAATTAACTGGGTGTAAGTTAATTGAAGACCAGACTTTCTCCGCTTTGCATGAAAAGGGATTATTATTCAAACCCTCGTTACAGTTAATTGCCAAATTATTGCACCCTCATTATTCTCTATTTTTCATCTAATATTTAAAGATCTATAATCTTTATAAAGTTGTCTTACGGTACTAAAATATAAATGAAATTTATTTCTCATAAAACGATAGAAAAATGAAACTAAAATAAAATGTTTACAGAACCTGGTTATACCTGTTAAAAGGCGAGTAACAATTCTCATTTTGTTAACACACGTTATGTTGTAGGTTACACAACGAATTTAATTTTGGAAATAATTAAACTAATGACCAAAATGTTTCTAACCGTTACTCGTATTACAAATATTAATGTTGATTCATGAGATCAGTTTGTGGCTTATTATAGAGATTTTGTAGTTCTACTGCATTTGTGGCTAGCTCGAATACTATAAGTTGGGACAGTTTTGAACATTAAAACGACATAGTTACGTGAAATTTATTTGTATACAGGAAGCTTTAGACTCACTACTCCAGTCAGTGACACTAACAACCTTTATTATAGTTATTAAGTAAGTCACACAATGTAATAATAGTTATTGTAATAATACTTGTTCTACTCACTAATTACATAACGTGATTTTGCACTCTTATTTCAAGAAACAAAGGAATACATTGCTTGCTGATGGGAAATAAAGTTACTTTACCTCCCGTACTTTTTTTTGCTTAAATAATAATTATAAAGATTACATTTATTTATTTGCATTTATATTAAAAGTATAGTTGTTCACACTTTGTACTGTTACACCAGCGATCGATAAAAATATAGAGAAAACTGACATGTTATTTTACACATTACTTGAAAATTTTCGTAATTTCCTGTTGGTCCTGCAGATTCATCAATTCATCTTTGCTGCACTTGCGTTCTCTAAAATGTGTGGTGGAGTAGTTTCTAAATCATCTGAATCAGTTTTTTCGTTATTTTCTTGCATTTTCTTTGAAAGTGCATACAATTTGCACATGATTGACACAAAAAAACTTTTACGATGACATAAAAATATAAGTGGTAGAATCAAAAGAAAGATACTGAATGAAAACAATTAAGTTTGCATCACCTTAGTACCATATTTGGAAATTTTTCAAGCAAAATCAAAATTTATATGTATTAGAATATTTAAATATCAAATCCATCACACACACATAAGTGAAACTGGAGATTTGCGTAATCCATTAGATCTACTAGCCAAATAGTGAATATGTAGAGCATAATTCTTACATATTTTTTCAAAAATATTTTTTATTTATGCAAGTACTCGATAAATTTGAATTTTTTGTTTCACTTTTATAGTATTTTTAAAATTAGACAATAATTAATTAGGAAGAAATAAGAAAAGGCATCACCTGATTTTAAGGTAAAGGATTACAGAGTTTTTTTTTTGTAATTCTGACAATCATAATTTTAAAGTTCTTATTTGCATTGAGGACCAATTAGTAAAATATGTTGTGAAATAAAAATATATTTTATGTACTCAACAGTTTATCATAGAAATACCTAGTCTCTCATTGCAACGTACGATCAAAAATAAAGTAACTCTAGTTACTACTTCATGTAATAATGTTTTTGGAACGCATGTCGGAGCCAACAGTATCAGGTTTGAATTTCATCCTAATCTGTCATATTTTAGGATAACAGGTGAAACTTTGATCACACGTTATATCTCGTTTAAATTCTTTAAATGATTTTAGCTATGTAAACCAAGTTTTGATGCTTGTATAAATAATAAAGACTTGCAGTCGATTTTACGTGGTAAATTGATGGATGTATTGAAACGAGATTTATACTGCTTTAGTATTGGCGTTTTCGTTATTGTAAATGTAAAATATCGGGTCAATAAAACAAGAAATGTATTATTTGATAATCATTGCAGTGTATTTATTATTAGGTTTTTTATTACCTTGGTAAAACTAAAATCGTTATTATTTCTATTTTATAATTTTCTTTACAAAAGTTATAAATCAAGAAATTCATTGGTAAAAGTTGACTACAGCTACGTTTCACTTACTCTTTAGGAAATAAATTATTCAGCCCTTTCATTTCAAATAGCAGTAGTTGAAAGTCTTGCTGCAGAGACAGAATGGTTCATTTTAGGGTGAAATTGACTTACGTTCGTTATTTGGTTGCAAAACTGTATTTTTCAGTGTTTGGTACAAAGCTGAGATGACTTCATATCGGCTTAACCTGAATAACCATGAAAATCTGACCTGATCTGCAGAAATGTCTGTTATTTATTTTATTTTTTTTTGAATCATTAAACTTCTTCATTTTACATCTACAGCTTTCATGGCTGTAATAAATTAAATTTCTTATATCAGCTATAATTAAACACAACGTCTATAATTAATTAAACAAAGAAAATACCTATGAATTCTATAAATATTAGATTCTTTTAATTATTGACAAAGTTATTCTACAAAAATAAACAACGTAAACGAATTCTACTACAAATCAAAAACGTATAAAAAAGTGCCAAATACTTTCGAGTGCGAAAACTTTTCAAATAATTTATTTTTTTTTTTTAATAAAAGCGAAAAATTATTGTTAAATACTGAAAAACTAAGATTATCATTTATTTTTGTGAGTGTGACTCTAACCTTCAATTTCTTTTGGTATGATTTTCAAATAAAATAAGAGAAAGGATGAGGCCATAAAGCTAGAATTGTTAGGAAAAGCTCTTAAATTTAAATATTTAAATTAAAATTTTATTAATGAACTTTTTGAGGTATTAAACAGGTGTCCTATAAAAATTTAAGTTATGCCATTATAGAGAAAACGTTTAAAGCATTCGAAAAAATTCCCTTGTCTTGTCATAATTGTCCACAATTTTAAAAGGCAATTTAATTTTTTTATAGAAAGAGAGAAAGAAAGTATATAGAAATAGAATGGAGTAAGAGCACGGACCGGACAAAAGTCTGGAAGTCGGAGCGTGTGGATCTTTAAACTCGATGGATCTTTGATTTGTGTGGATCTTTGAAATTAATTTAACTTTTTTAATCTGGGTGCAGAATCTGCACCTAATATTAGCGCACTCCCATTATTTTGCACGCATTTTCACGTGAAATGACAATTTGAATTATATAGACAAGTTTGTAATTGAATTTGGAAAAAAAATGCTTACTATTTATTAATCTAAAAAACTAGATAATAATTCTGAAAAGCATTAAGTATATTTATAAAAAACTTATTTATTACGAAAAAATTTAAAAAAACAAATAAACTTTAAGCTTTAACTGCGTTTCAAAATTAATTTTTTAGTGGAGATAAAATTATACAAAATTATCATTTTAATGGCAACATACATATATTGTGAACTGTGTTAATACTGAAGAACTTTATCATCCTCGAAAATAATGGGCGAAGTATAA
>QDEB01058601.1:0-19888 GCA_004193795.1 Asbolus verrucosus | reverse complement strand
TTTTGTCAAAATTGATTAATAAATAAAGAAGTCAAAGGGGGAGGCCTTTTCAGTGGGACACTTGGTATAGTTAATTGTAATATTATAGTTCATGTTCTTTTTACATTTTCATAATGAACAGTTCAGGTCTATAAGCTGTTTGACAGACAATATTAAATTTAATCATAAATTTTATTGTTAGTCATAAAATTTATTGTCATTTCTCTTTACAGTTAATCTTCTGTGAACACAAAAACATTATGTTCAACACGTGAAATGAAAGAAAACTCCAGTTCTGTTATTTTAAAGTTATTTTGTTTATTGGAGTCTATATTTCACTTACCAAGCCTTCATATTGACGACATCATACCAGGATCTTCTACAAAAACAGTTTCATCATTTTCTAACTGTTCATTCATTTTCATTTTGAAATTATTGTTATCGTTCATATGATGTATATTTTATATTTTTATTGCAATTAAAAGTAGTATTATTACCTTCTGACTCGAACAGTTTTAAGGAGTTTCACCAAAAAACGAATAAAACTTATATAAATGAACAACATCTCAAAGTTAGCAATTTGAGACCTTTCTGCAACATTTACAAAGTAAAAGGTTGATAAATGAGGATATATTTGGGATATCTGTCGCACGAACAAATTAGTGCGAATTAGTAATACAAAATGTGGGGATATATCGTAGGATTAAAATCGACACATTAAATACGCGACTTGTTTCTTACGATTCAAAAGCAACAAAGTGCAAAAGATGAAGTTCCACGAGAAAAAATCAAGGTGGTTTGATTAGACCTTCAGAAGATTTATTAACGGTTGTAAACATAACAGAATCTTATTTCCGGAAGGTATTAATTATTATAGATAATCGATTACCACCACACAAAAGTTCTTTAAATACAATTTTCCATCAAAAAAAAAAAAAAAAACTTACCTGTACTTGTTCAGCGTGCCTATGTACATAACCGTGCCTTTGATAAATGGGTTCTCTCTGCTGCTGCAATATCTGTTGTGCACGTTGGTTTTGTTGCTGTTGTTGTTGCTCTTGCAATCTCTCCGAATGACTACTTTCATGTGTCTGATCAACATCCAGCTGCTGTTGCTGCTGTGGTGGCTGCTGAGTGTTAACATTCGAATCAAATTCATTATTGTGATGGTAATGTTGGACGTCAATGTTAGTGAATTCCATTTTTCTGTGTTTGCCAAAACGAAACATCGAGCCGATGCCTTTCAATATACTCGGTTTCTTTTTTCCAGATTTGTGTTTACCGTCCAGAGCCGCATTTAATGATGACTGTCTAGGGGCGCCCCTTACATTGTTGAAACCGTCGACTTCTCTTTCGTTTTCCATAGGTCCGTCAAGCAGCCAATGCTTTTTGGCACCTTCAAGTTTATATATTAGAAAATTTTGTAAAAACGATGACGCAACAACAAATTACTTATTTCCGTTTGATGGTTTGGATCCACGATGTGTTTGTCGACAGCCGCCCTGAAACTTTCTTCACAACCTCTACCTCTGATCACTTTAAGGGCGCCCGAAGGTCCCCTATAACTGTAAGCGGGGTCACACTCTTCTTGCATTTGTATCTGAAAATAAATCTTATAAATATCTGCATAGCAACTGGATAGAACAGTTACTTCTTGAACCATGGTTTGGAGAGATTCGAGACTGGAAGATTTCTTCATGCCAAGTGACGGTCCAAGTTGGCCCAATTTGTCAGCGTCTATAGAAATAGCAAAATGAGGCGAACAACTTCACATATAGTGATAAAAACATAAAAACAAACAAAGGGGATGCTTACATTCTGGGTGTTCTGATGAACGATTAACACTTATAACTGACTCCACTGACCCGACTCTGACTAAGTTAGCTGTTTAATGAGATGAAAAATAAAAATTAGCACAAACAAGCAAAAAAAAGTGTTAGCACACAACAAGAACCAACTTACTGGTACCCTCCTTACTTTTTCTTTCTTCCCTAAGCTTCTTCGTCCTTTGATACGTGTCGGTGTTTTTAGCATCTAAGGTGGCATGCCTTTTCTCAGACATACTTTGTCTACCGAAAGCATCTCTAGAAAATCCTTGAGGGTTCTCAAGAGACAGCTGGCTGGCGTAAGTTGCATCGTTTCCTGTCGTTTGCGAGTTCGAGTCTGTACTTTTATTGTCGGAAATCGTTGCTTTACCATCAGGTTCGTGTTCATTTCGATTTTCTGGGATGCTTCCGTTCGATAAATTCATTTTATTCGTCATATGTACGTTGATTCTGAGGACATTAAAAATGATAAGAGAGTTTATGGCAAGAAAACATACAACTAACCGAGAATTTTGGTGCGTTAAAACACGAGAACCATATTCATCTTCTATTAAGATGGGTTCAGCTGGAGCAAGGTTTAGTGTGGTGCTTGTTAAATTACCGTACGAATTATTTGCGGCTAACATACTGGTACTCCAAGTATCATGAGTAGCCTAAAACAGTTTTTTACAATACACTTTGTTGTTTTCTTTATTAAAGTTACAAACTTTATAATAACTTTCATTCCTTAATTGCTTGTTGTTTCCAGTTAGTCGATCTAGAACAGGGTTCCACGTGTGCATTTGCGCTATATTTTGAATTTGTTTATTATCTAAGCCATTTTGATTTGGATTAAAGATCACAGTATTAGTAGAACTTCCACTTGCCCCAGAATTATTGCTATGAGAAGCATCAGTGTCATTTGAATGATACAGTTCTCCTAAAAAAATAAAATTGTGATCTCTGCACTGACTACTACCTTTGGAACCAACCTGAAGAAGACGTATTGAGCAAATTTGGATCTGAACCTCTACTACTATAACTCCTGTTGGCTCCAGGAGATGACGCTCTTCTTGCTATCGTAAGTGTGATATTTCCCGGTACTGGCCCTTCAGTATGTAACATGGCTTTGCGAAGTGTCTCCATTGCATCACTGTTTGATTGTTGCAATAACGAAATACCATTTACATTAAGTAACTGATCATTAGTACGTAATCTCTTATCTCGTGAAGCAGCACCTCCATGTATCACACTTTTGATGAAGATACCCAAATCTTGGGAACCGCTGGTTTTACCTTTGACGCTTATACCCAAACCAGCTTTTTCCGAATCATGGACTGGTATATTCAAAGTTAATATTTCTCGATGTTTCCAAGGGAATATCATATTATCATCGGATTTTTCCGGAGGCTAAAATTACGTCTTTTATAGAAACCACACAAGTGTACTAATTACAGTGTTAGTATCAATTACTATGTATGAATCACTGACAAATGAAAAATTACACTAATTCAACTGCGTTGTTTCAAAAGCACTTCCTTGTGGAACGCCACGATATGAGAAAGCAAGCGTGGTATTTAGCGGCAAATTCGGATAATAAAATGAAGCCTACTGGAGCGATTAGTAGAAGAGAATTGCTAATAAAAAAAACTAAATTACATTGCTGCCGTTTGCTGCCTCTTGAAATTGTGAAATGATTTTAGCCACGGAACCGTTTTTTTCAGCAGCTCTGTTCTGAAGAGCTTGCAGATGACTTTGTGGTAGCGGAGGTATGTTAGGAGGTACGTCATTACCATTAACAACCTCAGGTGTTTGTTCCATTTCCTTTTCTTGGTCAGCATCCTGTGTAATAAATAACAACACTATTTCATACCGTGATTTGAAAAAAAGAACTACTTAATACTACAATGTGCACAAACATTCATTACATCAACTGGATTTGTTTAAAACTCAAAGAAGCACTTACAATGATCCTTGGAAGTATGTTGTCAATAACATCTTCTTGCCTTGACACTACTATTCTAACTGTACTACCCGGTGGAGCGTTTCGTAAAACTGCGACAGCTTCAGCTTGGCTTTTTCCAGTCATTTCTACTCCATTTACTTCTAATAATCGATCGCCTATCTTAAGACGACCATCTTCGACGGCCGCTCCCTGAAAATTGACGTCAATTGGAAGTTTTAACGAGAATTAAATTACCTTTGGAATAATGTTCTTGATATAAATCGGACAATTCCCACCAGCAGGATTGTCTCTAGTTGTGATACTAAAGCCGAGACCGTGGGGACCTTTAACTAAATCTATTTCGATTTTTCGACCTATTTTCCTAGTATTTGCGGTAAGTAAAGACTTTAAATTTTTGGAAATGGCTGGAACCTTTTTTGTTGGGGATACTGTAGCTACTTTAGTATTTGTACTTTCTGCAGAACACAATTACTATTTTCGCTGTAAATATGGGGAATAATGAAACTCACGTTTCTGTTCGCATTCTACCATGGAAACATTTTCTTTGTCTTCTGGAAACCTCGGATAAATTGGAGCGGGAGGTTTCCGAAGACTATCTAAACCAGCGTTTTTGATAACTTTCAGTCTTAATTCTGGTGAAGTAAGGTAAAGTTTGAAGATATCTTGCACCCTAAAAGAATCAGTTACAACAAAATTGTTAAAAGTCTATAAGACTTGAAACCTTTGGAATGGCATGTTTAGTAAATTTTCTCCGTTAATTTCGATTATCCTATCATAAATGGCTAATCTCCCATCTCTATCTATCCTTTTCCCAGGTTCTATACCTTGAACTAAGAGGCCCCGATCTTTCCCTAACCTATCGTAATCTGGAACTACGTGGATACCAAGTGGTCCAGGCTCATTACGTATTATAATAAGTTCAGCACTGAAACATTTTATTTTTTTCTTGTTCCAATTTTTGTATAGAAGAATCTTACTTTGAATTATCACCCGATGAAGGTACAGGACTAGTTGAATTATTCGCTTGACCTAGAGGTTCTTTCCTTTTACTTTCCCTAGGAAGAGACGTGCTTGCCCTTGACTGCGCAGCTCTTTCCGCCGCTTCTGCCCATCGATAACTACAAATCTATATAAGTATACCCCAAAGTAAAAAACCAAACTTACCCTGCCCCATCTCCCAAAAACTGCATCGACAAACGATTGCTACCATCTCTTCCAACTCTCCTAAAACCGGTATTTTCTTCTTCATCTTTGGAATCTTCGTTCCAATCGCTGTTGTTGTACCCGATAGCTGGGGGTTCTAAAATTAAAGGTGCGGCACTCCATCGCTTCGTGTGTTCAGATGGGGCTGGTGGTCCTACTGGAAGCTGGTTCAGAGCCGGTTCGCTACCTCTTCTAACCTGGAGTGCTCCTGGCACTCCTGATGCTATCTGTTCACCAGTGACCTCAATGTCGGTTCTTGGATAATTGGGACCGTATTTGTGCTCGCCATCCTGCGATTTGATTACACTTTTTATTAGCTGTTTGTATTTGGAAATTAACATGTTGTCGCCTTGACTGACTGAGACGAAATGGAGTCAAAAGTTATGTAATAGTTGTGAAAACTCATAATAGCAATGGATTAAAATAATTATTACTGCCTACTAAATGCCTTTTACAGTTTTAAATGTACCACCTACGATTCCACTGTTGGAGGCTATATATTTTTATAAAAATTCAATGGTGTTTTAAAAAGGCAAACAAAAAACAAATAAAATGTTTAATTTAACAAAGTCAAAATTTATTTGTTCATTATTGTATCTACATTAATGTTCAAACTGTTTTTTATCTGTTTCAGCAAAAGCAATATCAATTAAATACCAGTTCGATTCACTATTTTATTTCTGTGTATTATGATAGTATCAGATATAATTTAATAAGACATTTTATATTATTTAATGGGAATTTTATATTAGATTAGTGGATACAGAAGTAAAATATACTGCTAAAGGGAAAAAAACAACATAAAATTGATAATAATAAGTTCTATAGAAGCTGCACAGTAAAAGGAGGAATATTAATTGCAAAATCAATTGTTCAAACGTAAAGTTCTTTCCCGAACATCGATTAAGAAACGGACTATTTATTGCGCACACTTACTGCATTTTCTTAGTTTTAACAATTTTATTACCCATAAAATGACGACCTTTGAACGAGGTTACAACATAATCTTCTTATTAAAATTTCTATTTACGTAGTGGTCATTGTTATTTAATGGTTGGTAGAGAATATTCCCACCACTTGATTCATTTAACCAATGTAAATATTCCAATGATCTATAATTTGAAAATCACTAATTAAATCCTTCAGACACAAATTATGGAATTTAAAATCATCAACTAAGACTTTAGTTTTCAAAAATTTTGTTGTATTTTATTAACTAAACATAGGCGAAACTACATACCTATGAGACAAGCCCACTTTCTAATTTACAGGGTTGGGTAAAAATATGTATATTTCTAATTAATTATCTCCATCGTTTTTAAAGTTATAGTAATGAAATTTTAAAAAATGTTATCGATTTTATACTGTATGACTTTTGTCAGTTATTTTCGAAACATTTAACAACTGAGTCAAAGTAATAAAGTACATTTAACTGCAATTATATCTTTTTTATATTATTAAACGAAATAAATTTCAAAATTGTTTTCAAGAATTACAGTTTGAGCAAATGGTTCAAATAGTAATTTTTAACAACATTCGATTCTAATAAAACTATTAATGAAATTCGAATATAATTATACATACTCAAAAGGTTGAATTAGAACATCTATCAGAAACACAGCTGCACCAATTTAAAATAAAAATTTGTTCTCTAAATTTCGCTTACCGTTTTACTTACTTTAAACTTTGTTCACAAAAAATTATTACAGAAATATATTTTTTGAATTTTGCACATTTACAATCTTACACACAGCTGTTTTGTATCTAAAATTGGATGGGTTATAATAAATAAAACAATTTCTATGGCGCATCCTAAAAAAATTTCTTGAATATTTATCGAGAGCGCACAAAAACAGTTTCACTTGTGAGTTGGTTCTTCACTGAAATTTATTCACCATCTTCACTACAAATTTTTTTAACTCGAAAATTCAGTTTCTGTTAATTATGGCTTATTGGAATATACTTATAGGTAATTATAACCATGCTTTAATTAGAATTAATTTATTATTAAGGAAAACAAAATAATGATAAAACAAAAATCTGATATCCATAAAGTTCAACTACCTTAGAATTTACAGAGATAATTTCATATTTATAAATTATTGAGGAGACATCTATCCATTGAATTTAGATCATTTCTTGTACAAGTCGTGCAAGGAAATTTTATGTTTTTAAGGAATGTTGACAGGTGATTATCTTGGTAATTTTTTCCACTTTTATTACTTTGCAGTTCTTTTTTAAGAATCATTTTGAGTCATTGTATAGTATTCATTGCGGTTGGGAAAACAGTCGACAAAAATCAAAAATTGAGTACAATACCACAGTATTAGTTACCCCTTATCACTTTCTTCGTAACATATTATTACATAGAAGTAATTTGATATAGGCATGCCTTCAGTGTGGTTGACGCAAGAATGTGGAATATGAAGATCAATTATAAAGATAATCGCTTTCAGAAGCAACTTACATGGAATATATCAGGACTGCCTGTTCCTACTGAACTTCCACTGGCACCATCTCCTCCTCCATGATGGTGTGCACCATCGCCATCTTCGAAGCTAGCTAAAATTTGTTCTCTGTCATCGGCTACATCGCTTAATCGATCATCCGGGTCTAGAATACCGCCTCCTTGGGATTGCAAGTTATGTACAGATACCCAAGAATCTGAACCCTGTAAGGATTGAAACGAATTAATTATCGGTTAGCAAAGAAAACAGACATGGAACACAATGTAAAAAAGCATTAAAAGTTTCAAGTCTGCTGACTTCGTCCTTGTAAATGTCGGTTCGTGTACCTGTTCACAACAATAAGCGTGTACTCAGGAGCTATTTAGTTATTTTTATACGCTACTTACTCCATAAGTAATGAAATACCGCATACAGGATGAGCAACAAAAATGCAATAAACATCAAATTTGAATTATTATTTAGAATTCCTCAGCAAGACCGCTCAGAAATTATAAATTTCCTATTTTCTCTAACAATGCACGAAGTGTTGTGGTAATAGCCTTAACAGTCTTCGTGAGAGGTTGAATACAATACTAAAATGAGTTTCAAATATTTACCGAAGAAAGTAGAACGTCAGAAGTTCCTCGAAAAGTAAGTTAAACAAACATACAGGAACATTGTTAATACTTGTAATTAATTTTTATCTTGCTGATAGTATTGACGGATATCCTCACCTTTTTGTGAGAGCAATTTACATAAATTTTCATGTTGCAATATGAACTTTCGCGATAATTGCCAAGTTTCCAAACGCTCTCAATCCAGAAACATCCCAACAATTTCAAATTATGTAAGAAGTTACAACAATAATAATAGAAAGACGTCATTTAAAAAATTCCAACTGTTCGTGCTGTAATTAAGATTATTTCATTTAAAACAGATGAGTTGTCTTGACCAAGGACCATGAAGAATACAGAAGGGCATATAAAACTCTCCCACGCACCAAAGCGAAACAAATTTATTTATCACACAATCTTTATCTTGAACACTAATGCGTCTCTTGCCATGCATTTTCTAGATACGTTAACGAACTCCCCTCATCGAGGGTAATTATCGCAGGCCATTATTTTTCTTGTTGGTATATAGATAAAGGAAAATGTGTGAGAGGCTTGTTCACTGATTAGACTAAGTGCTTACGAATGTCTTCGACAATTTTTTCTTAAAATCTCGACTTTAAACTCTGTTTTTTGCATTTTTTCGTTTTAATTGGAATATATTGCCGTTTAAACCAGTTTCGGGGCTATAAACTCACAAACACACGCTCCGCTTTACCATATTTATAATCAAGTAAATAGATTAACTTAGTAGAGGCTGTCAAAGTGAAATTAAGCATCATAGACTTTCATCTTATCGTGAGAAAGCAACACTTTGAATTGAAGTCGACTTGTCTATTATTCTCGGTTCGAAACGTTTCTAGCTTCATTTGAAAAGCCATAAAATAACTAGCGTTTTGCATACTGCATACAACGCATTCATAATTTTCTGTACAATTGAGAAAAGATTAATTTTAGTCACAATCATGAATCTTGCGAAAAATGTTGATGTTGAAATCTTTTTAAAATCCATATTCGTTACGGCATTAAATTTTATGGTATTCCACTGAATCAAAACGCTTCTAATTCTTTTACGCTTACGATTGATTTAGGACTTTATTGCATACAAATTTCGTAATCGTTCCACCCCTCATCCCGGATATATTCAGTTGTAGAGCACGAAATATTCTTTGTCGATTTTGTTAGCGAAACTTTAATTGCCAAAATATAAATTGATGGACCCGTCCTGAGTACAAAAAACTGTCGCCGTCATCACACTTTCTTAACAAAAAGTTGTCATATTATGTAAGTTCCATTTTTTGTTCTTGTAATTGGATCATCCTTCACCGTTGGACTTGAAATTCAAAGACGAAAAGTTCCTAAATCTGTTTTAGTATTATTCACTGTATTTTGCTAATCTGCCGTTAATTTGGTTCTTCCTCTTGTTATTTAATGCGTCCTGTTTTGTACTATAATAACTTTTTAAATGTTGCTAAATATTCAATGAGCCTTAACAAAACAAAGATTTTGCAACTCTACGTCACAGATAATCGTATCATAAACATGAAAACAATGGGAAGAGGTAACAATATTTTTAATGTAGATTTTATCGTAGGGAAAGCGAATTAGAAATGAAACCGGCAACGTGCCAGCTTTACTTTGTAGCTTTTATAAATTAAATTACAGATTCACTCACCACCAAAATAATGTAACCCTTATCAGAATAAATGATTTGTTTTGCTTCTCGATGTTCAACCACTATGTAAACATGTGGCTCTGTGGATTTAGTAATAATGGGTTCAGTTTAATACATTAAAGGATTTAGAACAATTCTTACGTTCTGTGTTAGGAATTTCATTTATTTTATTCAGATGGTTAAATGTAATGAGAAATTCTTCTCGTTTACGATCATAAAATGGCTTATCGTACTGACGTCATCTACAGTATTTTCCTTATATCTCGTTAAGGTGAATTGTTGCATCTAGATTTACTTCTTCCACATTGACCTACAGCATATTTACTGCTTTGTTGGCCAAATTTTAGTAGTGTGACGTAGTAGTACCGCAGAACTGACAGTTTTAGATATGTCTTAAAAAAATGTCGATGAAATAAGGAAAACCATGTCCTTTTTTTAATTATCTTTTCCCCCTCAGCTGATTTGCTCTTTTTTTATTTCGTTTCCAATTTACAACTTGATTTTCTTCCTTTATTGCTTTTTAAAGTTCGGTGGTCTCTTTTTTACGCTACAATTTTGCCTTTTATAAATTCATTATCATTTCATTAATTTTCTTCTGTTTCTTATGCATTTTATGTTCAAGTTGCTCATTTCTTCCACGTAATGTTCCAAATTTCTTTCCTTCACCTAGTGTGTAAGGATGTGATCCTTCGGAGTTGAAAGCATCTTTGATTTAATATTGAATTTTTTACATTTTTACTAAGAAGTAAATATTCCAGTTAAAAAATAATGAATAAAAGTTTAATGTAATTGTAAATAAAATTAGAATATCTATCCATCAAAAGCACAAAAAATGTATGTTGTTCTCGATGCTTTTTGAACGCTAAAAGTTAATGCTATTTGCATGAATGTTTATTAAATGCTACTTTTTTTACTAATTTTCAAACAACAAAAGTATTTCAGTATCACTGGGTAAACCTACATTTAAATGCTACAATAAACATTGTAAAGAATCTGGAATTTGTCCTTCTATCGACAAAAGCCACCTGAACTGTTTCAAAATTATATGAAATTGATTAGATTTGGATTAATGGCAATGGAAAATCAGTCAGATAAATAATTGTTTACAGATTGATAAACTCTAAAAAAAAAATACATCGGGTTGATGGAAATTATTTGGTTGTTTAGAATATAAAGTAATTGAAAAAACTTGATCCTTTATCAAGAGAAAATTTGTATGTATATACTACTGGCCAATAATAAACACATATTTATGCATCAGTTTAACAGTAGTCTGAACGTATCAACGAGTTACATATAGTAGATATGGACTAACAGCTATTAGAAACCTTTCGTTTTGTTGGGAAATACATTCAATTTCTAATATTATTGAGTGTTGATTTGTTAAGTTTTTAATTCATTAATTCTACATTCTACAAATAGCACTGTCCTTTTAAAAGTAAAAGTCTGCGTCATTATGGATCATTTAATAAAATGTTGATAGTTTCACATTAATTACAATACAAATTTATGAATCTAGAGCATTCAAGTACTCATTTCCCTCCGCCGAACGTCATATTGTAATACATACAAATTTGGGGCAGATTTTGCCATTAATTATTAATGCTAGTTAAACATAACAACAGAATTAGTATTCGAAAGGAAGACAATTCATAGCCTTCAGCATACCGAAATCAAGTTCAAAGTGAAAGTGCCATAATCAAAGCAAGGTAGCCTGCAGTCGCCGATTTTCTGACCAGACATTATCGGAAACCATCTCCACTTTCTTTCCAAGGTCTTTCACCCGTTCAGACTGAACAAATTAAACGTGAAATCTGACTGGCAATAACTCAATGAAACTCAACATAAACATTTTATTTTTTACAATCATCTAAGAAATCATGCGTTATATTTTTATGCAGACACATAAAAACGGTGAAGAATTGGGTTTGTGGAACATAATGACTATCGGGGTAATGCATCCGTGACGTAGAAAACCGTAGTTTATTTAAAAAAGGATTTGTTTTATGGGAATCTGGAGTTTAGTTGAAGCAGGATGTTTTATTTTTGAAATACTGCTGGTTCCTGTCTGCAATTTATTGAACGACGAAATTTCGCACGCATTCATTTGCATACAAGGAAATGAACGAAAAACACAAACCATAATCTAATTAATTTTTCGAAACAAACCTTCCATTAAATGTGAATTTGACAAATGTATTGTACACAAAATTACAGAGTTGTCAATTGTGTATATTGCGCAGAAATGGCTACTATTAACCCAATTTTAAATTCAATCATGGCATTTAGTTTTTTCAAAATTAATTGGAGGTAAGTAATAACACGCTTTTTTCGTAATGAGCAACAGTTTTGTTTTGGACATAAATCATAATCAAAACTTTAAACATACTTGTTTCAGAAAAAAATTCACTGCATGATTATTCTAACAAGGTATTAACATAATGCAAGGTCTTCAGTAGTCCTATACAGACAGAATTTCTCAACAAGTAGAAATTCCTAACCAAGAGTTCTATAATTAGTTCAATAAATTAAGAAGCTGTTCACGGCAGATGTTCAATAAAATTAATTATTTTACCTAGCCTGCATTTTTATCAGTTTTATTTTTTTTTAGTAATTATTTTGTATAAATAAAAAATGAAACTTATTATTTATAAATATTCAGCAAATTTTTTATATTTAGTCAGGTACTGTTTAATGAAACTTTACAATAGTCACATTAGGATACTAAACAACATAACCTTTGAAGGCGAACCAGCTTACAAAGCAAATAAGATATTTTTATTTGTAAGTTAATAACATTGACTTGATGAATTACAATCTACTACAAATTAAAATAAAAACAAAGCGTTGAATTATGATTTATTGTTAAATGTAAATGAACTGTGAATTACAAGATTCATTATGTTGCTTCGACCAGAGCTTCAGTTGAATCTAATTTTACCCATAAATCTTACTCCGAGTACCTACAGTTTTACGTTATCTTGAAAACAACAAATACACTGACCTTGTCGATATTTTATGTTTAATCATAATATTAATTACTTTCCTCGCAATTATTCAAGGTGGGTTCGGAATTTGATATTTTGGAACCAGGGCACTGTTGTTCTCCCTTACTACTGCACATTTTAAAAATATTTAAGCTATCTCAAAAATATTAATAAAGGTGAGCAAAAATTAAAACAGTTAAATATATAAGCAATGATTCAAAAATATGTAGCTTGCAGTAAATTGCTGAAGTACAAAATAATTTATAAAAAAGACCGATATTTTTAGTACATATTAACTTTAATGATTTTGATAAATGTAATGTAAAATGTAATACGTTTTTTCAAATACGATAATTTCATGCGCTTTTGTCAAATTTTTGATTAGTCTTAAATTAAAAGTAGTATTCTACCACTAATAAGGGATTTGTAAAGCGTCTACAACCTTTCAAATGTAAGTCGTTATTATTTCTTTATATGGAAAGCATTAAATGTGGCAAAAGATTATCTTTCACTTGAAATTCCTAATGTTTACAAACTTTTAGCAGTCTAGGTAATCTCCTTAATGAGAAGCATAAATTTAAAAGCTCTCATATAAAAGATTTTATCATTTTACATAATTAAACAATAATTGGATGGTCAATATTAAGCTTGTCCTTATAAGTGGAGGTTTTCGTGATAATTTATTCTGATTTTGCGTTTGAAAAAGAAACTTTAATTAATTAATGATAAGAAAAAATAAAAGTTGTTTTTTATTTCAATCTTTATTTGTTAAAAATGTATATTTGCATTTTTTCTTATTATATTTATTTACACAAAGAATGAAACATTAAAAACTGAATGTTCCATAATAAACTGATATGGATACGATTAATTTAAATTCATACATGTGACATCAGTATACAGCATGGTCATTTTTTTAATAATAACCATGTACTTTTTCATTATGAAAAATGATTCGCAACTTTTATTGAAAATGTAACAGTTTTCATGAAAGATATATACATAATTGTTACATTTTCGGTAAAACTTGCCGAATATGTTGACGTCGTAGATGTGAAGTTAAATTAACTCACACCAGTTTTATTTTGATATCCCAAAATTAAAATTTTCATTTCTGGAATAAACAGTAATTTTGTATCAAGCTATACTTTATTCAGAATGTAACTGCAAGTGAAGTTCTTTTCTTTATATAAAACAAGTTTTAGTCCTAAAAAAATTAAAATTAGACTATAATTTTCAATTACACCCTTTCTTTATAAAAAATAAAGTTTTACTATGCTGGGTGGTATTTCTGATTTTTTATTTTTATGCGTTTACTTGACATTAAGCTAGATTACATTTACTATTTAACATAGGGTGAAGGTAAATTTTACCGATTTGACATAAATTCACTCATGTTAACCTTGAAGTGGTAAAAAAAATTCAATAAAAACTCCTATGTAATAATATCGATGCAAGTTGTATAGAACATTTTTGTTAGTTCCCAAAAAATGTGAAAATGAAAGCTTTTGTTCTTTAAATTGAACTTACGGAACTTAAGGAACTATTGATAACATGTGGGATCTTCTTGTTAATTTTTGTTTTATTTATATTTAAACTGACTTACTATTTTAGTTAACATACGTTTTTAAGAATTACAAAAAACTAGGAAAACAACAATTTAACTAATTTTTCGATTTTAGTGTACTTTGCATTTGCGTGTTTTATTCTCGATTTTGAATTCGAATTATTATTTATCAGAAAATAATTTTTCATTTTATAAATTACTTACATTTAAAAAAATAAAAATAGACGTCTAGTTCTATTGGAAGAGACCGATTTCAACTGTTGTAATCTGAAATACATTATCACCTTATTACTCATTTAAATAATTTTTTTGTTCATTTTAACTGAACATAAATGCTTGCTAAACGAATCAATTTCCGATGATTGATGAGATCTATTACAGTGAACATGCCATAAAGTCTACTGTTACGGTCATTGGTCATCAAGGGCACAAACAAAAGTTGACTTACATGTAAACCAAATACCGCAATTTTCAGTTTGCTTCGTTTTATTTGCATTGAAACTAGTAGCACCAAAGTAACTTATTTTATTTACTTTATACTTGAGTAACACCTGACCTAAGCAATAAAAGCGGGAATACAGTTATTATACTACAAAAATGACAAAGTAATTCCCACTTTGCTCGTCAATAATATTCATTATTACTATCAAAATGGTACAAAAGAGGTATAATGAGCATTCCAAAAAAAGCAAGTTACAGTTTGCTGGTCATTCCGACACTTCCGCGACTGCATGAACGAACAGGTAAGCTTTGTCGTGCTCAATTCCCTCATACGAAATGCAGTTCCACCTTTAAATTAGCCATCAGGCCTTACCTCTTTGGTTATACATTTTTCGCGGCAGGGTGAAGACCTAGTGATGGAAATTCTTGTGGTGGCTCTCCCGGGAACGTTCCTCTGCAGTTTTTCAACATTATAGGTCTGCCTCCATCCAAACAATTGCACGATTTTTTCAGCAACCTCCGTACACTTGGGTACGGCATTTATGGTCTGACAACTATCGAACATTTCACATCGAACCGGAAACCATCTTCAGCAATCACGCACTCGATTTTGAAATGTCACAACCAAACTGAAAATGTATTCCTTTTGTTTCAGACACAGTCAATGTACTTTCTTTGCGTAATAATCGCGACTGTTGTGTTATTGGTCGTTTATTGTGTCGGTCGTTTTGCAATGTGTACAATAAAATTATCAGGTCTGAAAACGGTGAGGAATGAGTTTAATGTGCACTGTACACAACAACAAAGCAGCTTTTCACCCAAATTTCGTTGAATGACGTGTGGCATAAAACAAAAACTTGCTTTTTTCCGACATGCTGACGGTCGAAAGAGGCTTGTTTCGCACTAATGTTAGCGACCTCGAAACAGAATGGACAAAAAGGACCCATCGCACCCAATATCGCGGCGATCGGCGGCTAGTTACAGCTATGCACGAACTGTATTAATATTATACGAAATATAACTGGAAAACGTTGCATTCACTATGCAATAATGTTGTATGTGATGGTATTTCAAGGGCACGCCTGGCTACAACAATTTATCTCCGGTTAAAAAGATTTAGCACTTGCAACCATAGAACATAGAGAACTAGTCTACTTGTTGCGTTACCGTGACGGTTACATTACATGAATTCCAAATTAATTTTATTTGCCATCATTGAATACCAGAGGATTTTGTAATTTCGCTCGTTTCCTGAGAAGGCAGCGATTAATAAAATCGATAAAACCGGCAAATTTCGATGCTGAGTTGAGTATTTATTACGCTAACTGGTTAAGTAACGTTAGTCGCCAACATAGTCGTAAATAACTGTTCAATTTAATTTTCAGGTACTTATGCAAATGAGTCCATCATACCGGCTTAAATGCGAAGTGTAAACACCAAGGCCGGCGCCGCGCTCTTGGCAGGATGCAGCTTGATTTGAGAGGGATAAAGAAGGAAAAAGCAGGTTTATAACCCACAATTTTGGATAGTTTTAAGCTTTGGTATGTGATCCAGTCTGAACGTGGTCATATATTTTAATTTACATCAAGAGCTTCTTTTTTAATTAAGTAACAACTGTTTGGTGTGCTAGAAATTTGGATAAATACAAAATCTTGCTCTCTAAATCCAGTTCTTTATGAGAAGTCCAAGCTTAATGGATTATACAAAAACCCAATTACCACGAAGTGGTAACTGTACAAAATATGAATATAGATTTCATTTATTAAAATTTCATCATCGAAATCGGGAACCATACCGAATTTGTGGGAGCTGCAGTATCGATATCACATCATAAACAAGAAGACGTATTATTTTTTATTATAATAAAATGTAATAAACAAATACCAATAATAATAAAAAACAATTGTGTAATAAATAGCAAAAAATTAGTTTTGTTGTGGTTTTCTTGTCTGTTTTCTTAGTCAATATTTTAAAATTTACAATCAAAAACTTTTTCTATGTATCAAACTAATCTTCTGATGACTAATTAATTGTTTATTAATTTACAGTAATTTTGATAATTTAAAATGTCTCGTCTTCCACATCCGCAGATCTAGAATTGCAGCATAATTTACTTTATGGTGATAAATCGTCAAGATTAATGTCTAAGGATTGTAAATAAATTGACAGATATTATCCTTGTCTTAAACTTTTGAAGTTGCTACATCCAAATTAAATGCTTTTTTTAATGCTTTTTCATTGAAGTATTCTGTTTGGAAAGAGATTTATGCTTCGTTTATATAATTAATTTTGAGAAAGATGTAAATATTCGTGAACTGATACATTATAACACTACCACGAAAGAGCGAAAGGGGTGGAAATTACCATCGTCAAAAATTATAATTCCTTAAATGGTAAATATCTGTTTACGAACGACATCTCTTTCACTTCTAAATTCGGCTGGCGCAATTATGGGTTTTCTTATTTTACACATTACTCTCCTTTGGGTTTTATTCAGCAAACTATAGGCTTAGTGATGTAGGACAACAGAATCAATTTGTTTTTAATACCTGTTTAACACGATATATTGCAATTTTGCACCAAATTAACGTTTAAAATGCTTATACATAGCATTCATTACATAGAGTCTTTTTTGAGCGATTCTGTTTTAAATGGTTTGAATGTTTGCAACACAAAATTCCGAAACATTAACCTTGCGTCTTTGATTTAANNTGTGACAAGAATCTTACATTTCTGTTGGGAACATTTTAAGAACCAGCTGTGACAACAGCTTCAAACTTCAAAAAAAAAAAAAAGTTTATACTTTCTTTTTATAAAATTAAGAAAAAGAAATCCCAACAACTAAGGAACTATGTATTTAATAGAATTTAATCTATTTTTGAAAAAAGCAGACTGATAAAAATATAATTCAAATTTAATTAAGCCATCTATAAATTATTTTTGCTGAAATGTTTTCAACACTGATAATTCGTATCTAAATATTATCGAAACATCGACGTAAACTTAATGCATTAATAATAATAATTAACTGTAAATGGCTAAAACCTCCGACTGTCTAAAAAATTGCTGTGTTAATGAAAAAAAAGGATAAGAGAAGTCTCAGATACTCTCCTTTGAGAATCCTACCAAACTTTATAATGTAACTGTCCTTAAATTTTACTCCCATTATCGCATTTTCATGTAAATGTCTATTACAAAAAAATAAGTGTATCTGTAAATGCTGTGTATTCATATTTTATTATTTTGTAGTTTTACATGGAGGGTAAATAAATCTTTTAATATCGAATAACAGAAGTAATCCCCATTGTATGACAAAAATAGCAAATATAGTTTCGCTTATTTATTCAAGAAATTACAGTTTTTTCCTGCAAATTATGCAGGTTCTACTGTAGTNNAAATTGTTTTATAGTATACATTTTTCAAGTATATACATATTCTTATTGTTTGAAATACATTAAATTAAATTTATTACTTTTCAATTTGCTTTTTTTAAGAGATATTAATACATCGGATTTAGATCTTTTACCACAGTATAAAATTTTGGACAATAACAAATTAGCATTTTAGAAGAATTTGCTGTACAGCGTGGGAACTATATAAATGTTCACCGCAGGGATCTCACAAACTTTAAGATTCTATTGCATTAAAACAAAAGTTGTATAATTATCATGAGCTGGTTAAAACGTAAAATATTTGAAAATAATCGAAACTGATAGCAAAAAATTAAATTTTGCCTTTCTCACACTTGTTAAATGTGAGTTTTACATATGGACTCGGTGTTTTAGGTACAGTGATTTCGATCATGTGACAAATTTGTCGATATGAGACTGGCCTACGTGTTACAGTGAAGAACTCAATCAAAATGAAGTTAACAAAGTTTTGCTGTTTAGCAGGCCTCAGACAATTAAACGAATTAATAAGCCGATAGCGTTATATAATCGATTCGGTGCGCAATGAATTCGAATGAATTTCCTGCAGGTTTATTAATGATTTCTTTAACAGTATAAAGCCAGTTTCCGTTGTCTTCTCCATATATATCTTGTAATAATACGCAACCGTTCACGGTGAATTATTGTTAAAACGCAACATTACACAGTGGTGAAACATTAAGACAAGATAAGTAGAATCCGTGCAACATTCTTCCTTTTCTTTAGATCATATCACAAAGAAAATGTTAGTTTCATTACGCTAGAGGCGTCAGGTTCTCTTACTTAAAGAAACGCCACAAAAATGCCAAAGAAATTTCATCGAAATAACGGGGGTTACGTCCTTGGACCGTTAATAATTATTTATTTATTATTACAAAAATCCAAAAGCAGGAAAGTGCTTTACCACATTCTTCCATAAACTTAAAATGATAAATTGTGGAATTTATTGCACTATTACCTAAATTATACAAACACATATGCAACGTGTGATTAATTACTTAATAGTTTTATGAAAGTAAGGTCAAAGTATCTTCTTTGATTATATTGCAAAACAATTTTACAGATAGGTTCACATTTCAGTTTCATTGGAGAGATAAATCGTCTGGTTTATACAGTGATTGTATTCAAATAACTTCATTTACTCCGCCATGTTTTCAAAAATACAATAACAAGACCATAGTTTGTTTTCACACGAAAGAAATGAGTGCACAATTGAAATGACATTTGTCACTCGATACAGGATACAACAAACATATTCTCATGACTTCGTAACTTTCTATAACGAAGTCCTTTTTAAGGTTGTATTTTTCACTAATAGTTTCACTAATCACAAGAAATGTCTACATATCAGTTGCTTTCATACTGAAACAGTTTTCATGTAGGTATATCCTCGAAAATATTTCGTCAGTGAGATCGTTACCATGCAGATTTGAATGAAAGAATTATTGCAATTATGCCATTGTTTTGCTATTGCTGCAATTAAGAATTCCATTTCGTGGGCATTTTTAATTTGCTTTGTTATTATTGGATGGATTCTAAAGATTCTCATGTTATAACGTGAAATGTCAACCACTTTTCCGTTGTTATATCAAATCGCAACAAACGAAATGCACGACGGCATGTATCCGGTCAAGGGAATTAATTATTATCGAGCGTTGCCAGCAAAAATGTGTGCGTTTTGAATATTCAACTATGTGAACTGCAAAACCGATAGAAGTTATTATGGGAAAATTATCATTTAATCTTGGACGCCTCTGTTATAAGAAGCGACAGTTATGT
>QDEB01058508.1:0-16393 GCA_004193795.1 Asbolus verrucosus | reverse complement strand
ACTTTTATTGCTCCCGACTGTATGGTTTATCATCTTGTATTAAATTATATTTTAAGCCAGTTGTTGATGAATAATTTTAAACTGATCATGTCTTTGAAACTGGCTTTAATTTCAATTAATAAAACAATCAAATAATAGAATATTAATTATAGAAAGTCCCAAACTTAACTTATTTTTTTTTGTTAACTGTCCTATACCTAAGAACTATGTAGTTGTCATAGACACACTGGCGCATAATATTTAATATTGGTGTATTTTTTTCAAAAATCATAAAATACAAAATAATCTCAAGAAGTTTCAAAGAGGACGCGAAAATGAACCATAAGATGTAGCAGTTTTTGAACATTATAGAAAGAATCACCTACCTGTTCAGTGTGAACAGAATCAGCTTTCTAGCGTCACTTTCGTGTTCTGCACATTTCACAAAACTAGTTAACACATAATTTGCACAAAATCACAAGGCACTTCACTCATTTTATAAAATGTCACAAAGTTTTTGAAAGGCACGGGTAAATCAAAAGAGGTGTTAGGGATATTTGTGAAGAAATGACAGACAGGGTTGCCACCTTAGGTGGAGTTTAGAGTGTTGCTGGTTCAGTTTTAACGTTTTAAAATATTTTTATTAGTTTATTTTCAACAACATTTTTAAAATTGCTTTAGTTACAAGGAATGGATGATGTTAATTTTGCACACAGAGCACGCAAAAGAATAAAAGAAGTAAAGAAAAAAGCCAGACCAGGTAA
Organism: Asbolus verrucosus; assembly: GCA_004193795.1. NCBI lineage: Eukaryota > Metazoa > Arthropoda > Insecta > Coleoptera > Tenebrionidae > Asbolus > Asbolus verrucosus. Next base: position 15,650 of record QDEB01058508.1, on the reverse strand, counting down.
GTTGCTCAATGCTTAACCTAATTTATGAGTTACTCCAAAAAAATCCTGGAATTTAAGTAATTACATTCCAAATATTTTTCAATTAGAACTAAACACTAAAGAATCTTGGACTCAATGCAGTTACATTAACGGCTTTGAGAAATTTTGGGAATTTACTGACAACTGTGGACGTATCGAGGAATCACAGTGTTCACAAAGAGAATTTATATCAAATTATGAGCTTCCCTACAAACCAGTTGTTATTACTGGAACTCAGGTAGGCTGGAAAGCCAACGAGAAATGGACTTTAGAAAAATTGGTTAAAAAATACAGGAACCAAAAATTTAAATGTGGTGAAGACAATGAAGGTTATAGTGTTAAGATGAAAATGAAGTACTATGTACATTATATGCTCAATTCTAAAGATGATAGCCCTTTGTATATTTTTGATAGCAATTTCGGAGAGGTATTATCATTTTAATGTGTTTTATTCCAACTGTAATTCTAAATTTCTACAGCATCGTCGCCGAAAAAAATTATTAGAAGACTATGAAGTGCCCTATTACTTCAGAGATGATTTATTTAAACACGCTGGAGAAAATCGGAGACCCCCATATCGATGGTTTGTCATGGGTCCAGCCCGATCTGGAACTGGTATTCATATTGACCCACTGGGAACTAGTGCCTGGAACGCCCTCATTCATGGGCACAAAAGGTTGCCTATTTTACTCAATAAAATCAAAAGATCTATAAACATTTATACAAAATTTCATCCACATATAGATCATTCGCCAATAAAGCGTTGTGACCGTGAAATGTTTGTGCTGATGTTGCAGGTGACCCATTGGCGCATAAATTTAAATATTGATAAATTTTTAATGGTAATAGTTGACCTAAAAATTGTATTACATTTTTTTAAATTATTATATTGTAATCCTCCAAACATAGAGAAACTTATGCAAATATAGTTTGAAGGTAAAAAATTTTGAAAAATTTTGAAAATTCTATTGGAATATCAGAAAAGAACCAGTCTCCAAAAGATTATGTATATGATTATTAATATATCTTATTGAACTATAATAAAAATTGGAAATGTCATAATTATGAAAATGTGCCCACAGTGCAAAAAAAAGTTGACAAATCACAAATATATTACCGTCCCTTAAAAGGACGCTGTACACTGAAGGATTAATATCATTTACACTATTTTTCACAACATTATTTACATTTACATTAAATCTAATTTTGCAATAAACGTTCTAATGGCATTAACAATAGTATTAATACAAATGCTTCAAGGTGACAACCCTTTGATGTGCGAATGACATATAGCTTTTAATGAGTGCACAAAATTGCCTTTTATCATCCAAAACAAAAAACAAAACTACGTGAATTTTAAAACTAATTATAATAGTTTAAAATGGTAATCCGTTCTGTAACAATGTTTTAATAAAAATATAAAGTGATTACTCGTTGACATCGACATGATATGTAGTCTTTTTTTTTATGATTAAGTATTTTCCAAAAAGACTTGTGTATTTATATGTTGGGCCACCTGAGGTGTATATGAAACTTAAAACGTCGTTATTTTGAAAAAGTTATTATTTCAATATGTCAGAAAGATGGAAGTTGGTGTTTTTTATGATTTTTGTAATAGATGGTGCTTATTCCCGACGCACACCCCCAAAGAACTGCTGAAAGTGACGGGCTCTATGGGCGGAAAGCAGCGGGATGAGGCAATAACGTGGTTTAACTTCATCTATCCGAAAACAAAAGAGCCATCTTGGCCAAGCGACTGTCAACCAATAGAGATCCTTCAAAAGCCAGGTGAGACTGTTTTTGTTCCTGGAGGGTGGTGGCATGTTGTCTTAAATTTAGACACAACGATCGCCGTTACGCAAAATTTCTGTAGTAGAACGAATTTTCCCGTTGTTTGGCATAAAACAGCACGGGGTAGACCAAAATTGTCGAGGAAATGGCTTAAAGCGCTGAGGAAAAACGAGCCAGATTTAGCAAAATTGGCAGATAGAATTAATATTGAACAACCGTCAGGAATGGCGTCAGATAGTTCTAGCAATTCCTCATCTAGTTCTAGTTCTGACTCAGATAGCACTGATTCGGAAGATGGCGATAGTGGACAAGAGTCGATTACCGCCAAGAAAAAGAGAAGGAAATCTGATAATGAATCAGAACGTAACCGGAAAATTTCACGGACCAATGTAAGTGGTTAGTTGAAATGGTGGCCATTTTGAGTTATTCGAATGTATCACCGGTTTGTTTTTTCAGAGTTCTGATTGTGTAATGTCCTGGAATTTAAATCATCGAGCTTCCATATCATGTTTGTCTACGGATAAAGTTATACCAATTTCTGTGAGACAAGATTGATATCTGCAATTCTGCAACACAGATCGTTATTCTTTCAATTGTTTAGTTACCATTCTTTAGTCCTATCTGCTAGAAGTTTTAGTATGTTCTGTTTATCTAGTGAATTCGTCAACATTTTATTGTTTTTAAGTATTTAAAAATGTATTATTTATTGTTTTATTCGTTATTATGGCAAGGGGAAAAGAAGTTGGCAAATTATTCAATTTTTCACCATTACTATGTCAGTTGTGCCAAGTTTCCCACCATTTTAAAACTAATATCCAAAAATGTAAACTTATAATCTAGTAATTACATTTGTTATTTGAAAAATGAGCCAAACGACACCAATTTTTATAATTGCTGGATTATTTGTTTAACACAAAAACAGTATTTACATACTTTAATAATTTACCAATTTCTTTTACTGCAGTTAACTGAAACCTATTGAGAAGAATGATGTTCAGTTACAGGTCATATTATATTTAAAATAATTATTAATCTTTATAAAAAGATATATTCTGTACATATAGTTAATATTCCTTGTTGGGTCATTTTGTGATCTAAGCTAGTGCCTGAATTTGTATATTGGTATTTGGTAAGTAATTGCAAATGTATACACAAAATGAAATATTACTTAAGGCTCAATATTTTACTCTTTATTTTCACTTAAGGCAAATTAGGCGTAGTAGTAATAATTTCATTTAAAGTTAGTACAATTGTAGAAACACTTCGATACTTTGGCTGCAGAACTTTATTTTATTTAGTCAACTATATGTCTAAATAACAATAATACTTAAGACTTGATTGTTCAGGCACTTTTGTCAACTGACTTGATTTGTTAATTTTTGTAATTTTTCATATTGTTTATTTACGAGACCAAACGTACAGTTGTTCACAAAAATCAATTATAATGGGCTTTTACACTGTTTACAAGCTCTTGCAATTTTATATATTCATGACCAAACACTAATGATCACAGAATTGTAGAATCTCATACATTTGACAAATGTTTATTAAAATGAACGTCACTCTTCACTTAAAACAAAATAATCTATTAAACGAGTGTTCACATTGATATTTATATTAATACCACTAAATGGTGTTCAAGCCCATTTACCACCAAAGTATTATACTCGAGAATAGATTAAAAAAAAAAATGAACAACTATATAACAAGTGTAATCAACTTTCTGTGTGTGCCTTTTGTCTTTTGAATATTTCTAAATAAATATTAACAAGATATAAAATGTGTTTTATTTATTTTAGGTCAATACTAAAGATGTTAATATTGACAATAACATCAGTCACATTTTTAGAAAAAAATCAAATTTGATGGTTTGAATGTTTAAAATAATGAAACTGTTTTTTAAATCGTTCACGAAAACAACATATTATTCCAATATCAATGAAAATCAAATGTATTAAACAAGTAACTGATGAAAAAACTGTTTCAAAATTAACAAAAAGCATAGACATCCGATACTGATTTTTCAGTATGAAAAGAAATTTCAAATAACAAAAACCTATATAACGCCGACCAAAAAGATGATAACAAAATGGTGAAGGACATGAATATATACAAACATCAGTTATACGCTGCAATGCAGCAATTGCATGTTCTTGATAAAAGAGACTCCCAAGAACTAACATAAATAACGCTGCATATCTGGGACTATTCCAAAAAACTATTAAAAGCAACAGTCCTATATGCACTAAAGCTGAAACTTTTCTCTCATTTTTGTCTTTCACTATAAAACCTACAAAACACGTGCATAGATACATATCAAACAAAACATAAACTTACTGTCATAAAAGAACTCTGACAGAGGCAAGTTAAATCCTTTCAGTCCATTCTGCATCATAACCGAGAATTCGACACTTCGAAAATCAAATATTAAATGTTTCGACCAATTATGCTGCCTAACGCCTGCTGCTAGTATCTCAATTTCGGCAATTTGCCCCCGAAAATAATATTTGTTTCTATACTGAAAAGCTTTGATAATAGAGAGAGCCACAGGTGTTCTGTAAAAGAATATGATTAATTTTATGTAATTTTTAGTAGTGTGTATTTACATGTAAGGTATTTCAAAAATGGAGTCAATTGTGACGATATTATCTGAAAGCAGTTTAAAAATGATAGCATGTGGTATTGCTACACATATCCTAAAAAACCATTCTCTTGTCTGAAATGAAACACTTTTTGCATCCTGTTCTATTGGTGCAGGTGAAACCACTTCAAGTTTGCAACTTACTTTTTTATGGCGTTTGCGACGCAAAGTTACAAAGGAAGTAAACGATATCCAAGGTGTGTATGTTAAATATCCTATTAGACTTCCTAAATCTGGTAATGAATCAGTCTGTTCTGCATCTGCATTTTTAGCGGCGCAAAGCAATTTCATACTCAATGTTATTAACATTATTACGAATTCCTCAAGATTATCGTCAACTTTGTAAATGCTGAAACTACAAAAATATTGTAATATATGAGATTTTAGTACCACGCAAAGTTACCAATACGATCCATAGATTATTATGTACAATTTTAGGACATTTTGGCGAGTACAATGAAAGAATTGGTTTAGTTTTACAGCAGTCTGAAAAAGGAGTGAGTACAAAATGATTGTTATATATGTGAAGACAATCAAATTTTTCGAAGCTGCAAAAAATAACTGGCAGGATCCAGACAAGCAGGCAAGCAGGTTGAAGACACAAGGTGAAGCTAAAAAACTAAAACATGCAAGAAATGTTGCTAAGGGGAAATACTTCTCACATTTATAAGCTAATCTTGCAAAAATAAAGTTTAATGCAAATGGTACTCCTACTTGAATAAGTATAGACTTTATTAGGTGTAGCACATAATTATTGAAATTTACCACACTAAAACTATACAGAAATAGTATAAGACATCTGTAATATTGAAAAACTTACAAAAAATCTTCCATTTTTAGAATTTTCAAAAAAATTCTAAAGTCAAATTATTTCGATTTTATAAACTAAAATCACATCAAAATGATAAAATATAGAATACTTGAGGCTCTAATTTGACTGTAAAATCGGCTAACGGGTTTTAGATCCCACAAAAACTAAATTTACGGTTTTTTTGTGAATACAAATAATAAACCATTTTTTATCGATGAAAGTGTACTTTTAATAATGATAATTTAATGCCGAGGCTCTACCATGTTATTAAACTCACTTAACAACTGATTTTAACACAAATCCACCTTAACACCCTTATTCAGTTTTGAAATTTTCAAAATTTAACCTTATCATTTGGGGAATTTTATTTTACACTAACGGTTGGTATTTACAATTTAGTTTTAAACTTAACCTCACATTTTGCACAAGGTAAAATGTATAACACGTGTGATTATTTCTGTTATTATTAAATTAAATTAGTAACATCGTGTGTGATTTCTTTATAATTATAAATAATAGAAGATGTCTTTCTTTATAAAATCGAAACAAGTTAACGGTTCCTTAAAAGTAAGTACAGTTTTGTTATTTGTGTAAATAACAATTTATTTCATATTATTCCCCTTAGTTTTCTGCTGGTAAACGTAGGAAAAGGAAAGCTGAAAAGATTCCTAAAAAGGATGACGAAATAACAAGCAGTGAAGATGAAGATAATCAAATTAATTTACCACACCAACCATCTGAAGATGAAGAAGAGACTGCTCAAGAGAAAAAGTTAAGACTGGCGAAACTTTATTTAGAAGAAATTGAGCGAGAAGGTAAACATTAATCAAAATATTATTATTACTTTTTTTATTAAAAGAACTTTAGTTGAACTATACAAATTTTAATCAACAGGTGCTCTCATAAACAAAATTATTGTTAAAATTGGAAGTTAAATATTAAATAATGATTGATGAAATCCCTTTTTTTTTCATTTCAAGTGGTTTTGGAACAGTGATTCGAGTTAGAATAGACGGTTATTGTGGTTTTTACTGTAAAAAAACAGAGTGGCATAAATGTGAACAATGGAAACTTTTCAGATTTTTTTTTTCTTAGTGTTTTATTTAATGATAGTGTCTGTATTTTTCACAATTAAAAAAATTTGAACATGCATAAAAAAATAATTGCAAATTTATTATCTCATAATCAAATGAGAGATCGAGTAAGTCATCAAAAAACTGAACAGCTTGAATCTTGAATTTTAGACGTCAGTCTGTAAAACCATTTTTTTTATCGAAATGATGTAAAATTCTCACTTCCCTGCTTTCTTTTTTTTTAGAAAAACAACGGTTAGAAGACAAAGAAGTTAGCAAAGAAGTCATATCGAAAAGATTAAAAACAGATCATCTGAAACAAATGGGAAAATTTCAAACTACAATCGCTGACAAATACACTGGAGTAGATGAAAGTAATATAAAAATTTTAAAGTGTCGAGAGCAGCGCAATACAGTCACCTGCCTGTGTGTATCATCTAATAATAACTGGATATTTTCTGGCAGTAAAGATGGCGTTGTAGTCAAATGTAACGTATTTATGTTATACTAAACTATTCATATCCCCAATGATTATTTTTAGGGTCCATAAAAGAACGTAAGAAAATTGGTGTAATCCCTTTTGTTAAAACAAACATCGATCGAATTCTTGGCCACAGTAGCTGCATATTTAGTGTAGCAATCTCAACGGACAACAAATTCCTTGTAAATATATCATAACTCGTTTGCACCATATAGTTAAATTTAGATAACTTTTAGGTTGTTGGAGATGCTTCAGGGATGATACAAATTTGGAACCCTAGCGATTTGAGTCATGTTGGTACTTTAAAGGGGCACAAAAAAGCCGTTACTGGACTTTGTCTGAAATCTAATAGTCATACGCTGTATTCTGCTAGCAACGATCGTTCAGTTCGTGTGTGGTCTTTGGATGAAATGGCTTTTGTTGAAACTTTGTTTGGCCATCAGGATGGCATCACTTGTATCGATGTTCTGCATTCTGATAAACCAGTATCATCAGGTGGGAAAGATGGTTCTATACGCTTATGGAAAGTCAGTGAAGAATCTCAATTGATTTTCAACGCTCATCCTGGGAATATAGACACAGTTAAATTAATTAATGAACAAAATTTTGTATCTGGAGGAGATGATGGGTAACTATACTTCTTACAGACTAAGTTGTCAGTTGACCTTGAAGTCTATTGATAGATTTTAACCATCTAATGCAATAAAGAGATCAATAATTCAAATAAAAATTTTGTGTGATGTATTTTATCATTTATAAGAGCGAAATGTCAAGTGACTTCTTACATTTTGACAAATATTTGATCTGTAACATTTATTAAGATTGTTATTTGCAGTCAGTTAAGCGTATGGAGCAGTATGAAGAAGAAACCTTTGTGCAGTGTAAAACAAGCTCATGGTTGCGACGCAACCAACTCACAACCATATTGGATTAGTGCTGTTGCTTCATATATACACAGTGATATAGTTGCATCAGGTACTTGCACATATTTTCATGATTTTTTCAATAATTTTCAATTCATAGGTTCACAAGATGGGTGTATAAGGCTATGGAAATTGCAAGATAGACACAGGATAATCAGTAAAATGTTTGAAATTCCTTTAACAGGATGTATCAATACGTTAGCGTTCACTTCTGATGGTAAATATTTGATAGCAGGGCTTGGAAAAGATCACAGATTGGGTAGATGGAGTACCGTCAAATCGGCAGTTAATGGCGTATGTATCATACCATTACAAAGAAATGACATTACATGATCATTTTTGAGTTGTTTATATTAATTTTATTTTTACATGTAAATGAGAAAATTTTATTTAAAAAGTAAATAAATTGATAAACTTCAAGTTTAGAAAATTTATTAAAATTATATAAATACAATTAAAGAAGGAACAACTTTTCTAAGTAGACCATCACCAACATTTTATCAATGTTATATAAATTTTGTGGTCTGCGGTCGTGAAAAGTTATACAAAATATACAAAGTTATTTATCCTTCACCTTGTTAATTTTAAAACGAATATTCCGATACCACTATGAAAATATGAGATACCACATTAGCTGTCATCACATTGCCTTGGAACAAGTGCATTTCAATTTTCAGCTCGATTTCTTGCGGTCCAGTAATAGACCTGACCAGGAACAACTGCATTGTATTATGTCCGGGTTTCACCATTTTGAAAAATCTTTCATTAACTCGCTCAATACCGTAGGGAGCGTTTACGTTAACGACTTTCATCGAAAATTCGGCTCTTGCTATTAACCATTTAGGCCCATTAATCTGGAAGAATTGTACGTTGTCGTTTGAAATGGGCAAATTTGAAACAAGAGTGATGTAGTGATAAGTATATTGTTCGGGCATTAAAATGCACTGCACATCTCGAGCATCACACAACGTCTGAGGGCGTTTGCAGCGCCTAAAAATGAAATAATTTTATTATTATTATCATGGGACTTCACCCTCCATCAGTCGGATGGCCCTTAAACCATAGATCATATTCATCATTACCAACAGTATCTCTAATAGATATTGCAATCAGATAATGTTACAGCGTAATTATTATTATTATTATTATTATTATTTTAATACAGTACCCTTTATGTTGGGGATCTCTGAAGTAATTTGGTGGACAAGTAATGGTGTAGCATTTGTAGCTTCCTCTAATATTTAAACAAATATCATCATGTCTGGGACATACATTTTGCTGACATTCGTCGATATCTAGAAGCACAAATTTAATTGAAAAATATTTTTTTCCAAAAATGAATACCTATGCAGGTCCGTCCGTCGTTCCCTAAACGATAACCGTTGGGGCATTTGCATCTGTAACTACCTGGAATGTTTTCACAACTGCCTATACAGAGTCTTTTATCTCTAAATTTATCACATTCGTCAACATCCGTGCAGGTTCTGCAAAAATTGGATTCTTATTTTCCCTTCTTAAAAAAAGGATATTCTACCTATTGTCGTAATTTAATGTAAAACCAAGTTTACAAGCGCATCGATAAGATCCCCAAATATTGACACAGCTGTGTTCACACAATTTTGCATTTTCTTTACATTCATCAATATCTTCGCAAAAATTGCCCTGGCCACGGAAACCCTCTTTACAGTGGCATTTGTAGGATCCAATCGTGTTTATACAGTCAGCATTCATGGCACAGGGCTGGGAAAGTTTTTGCTCAATTTTAAATCATTAATAAAGTGTCTACAAACCCTATAATATTTGCATTCGTCAATGTCTTCACAAAGCTGAGTGGTGGGATTTATATGATGACCAGGAGGACACTCGCAGGTGTAGAAACCGCGGCCGTTTTTGCAAATTTGTGTTGCCTTGCATTTATGGGTGCCTCGTGTACACTCATTGATGTCTTTAACGTAAAATTGCTTAAAAATTTGCGGTATTAAATTACCAACTTACCAATGCAGGATTCTCCCGATTCATCCAATTCATAACCAATTTTACATTGTACAGCAGATATACATTGATAATGGCCGTTGAAATTGTGACATTTTTGTCCTCTTCGACAAGGATTGGTTTGGCATTCGTCAATATCTAAAACAATAAATATCTCAGTAGTGGGTTTTATAAAGAAATTCGGTCATTTACCTTCACAAGTACCTCTTTCACTCATCACATATCCAGGCAGGCACTTTTTTAAAGGCCCACTTAAAATTGGATAATTTTGGGTTGTGAAAGATGTAGGTACCACATGTGGAGTAAGTGCTGTCGGTCTTGTTGACGATTTGGGGATGAATTTTGGAAGAAATCTGATTTGGTCACAACGATAGGAACCCAAAGTATTGCGGCATTTAAAAGTAGAACCCAGACTGCTGCAAGTATGAGTTCCCAAAGCACATTCGTCGTCATCTTCGCACAAACCACTGGCGTAATTTAATGTGTAGCCAGTACCACAACCAGTAATTCTAGCACAAAGATAGGAACCTATTGTATTATCACATCTTTGAGCTACTGTGCAATCGTGGGAACCTATTTGGCATTCATTGATGTCTACAATTTTGAAATTAAAGACAAGTAAAATTGGTTGGTGGATGAATCCGTACCTACACAAGCGCCGGTTTGATAGTCTTTCATGAAACCTGACTTACAGTTACATACGTAACTACCTGGACTATTGTAACAATCTTGGTTACTATCGCAAGCCTGGTTATCCTCATAACATTCATCAATATCTGAAAAATTGTTGCAATTTATAAGACTTGCTAGCGTATAGTCATTAAATTGAGTATGTAATTACCAACACAGCTGCCTGTTGTTGATGAAAATCTATAACCCGATGGACAAGAAACAGGTCGAGGTGGTGTAGATCTTGGAGCTTCAGTTGTAGAAGTTGTAGTGGTAGCAGTAGTAGTACTTGAAGTAGTAGTGGTGGTGGTGGTGGTGGTAGGAGTAGTGGTTTGTTGTGATACCTCATCAGTAGGTTTGGGGGGTAAAACAGGTTCATATGGAGGTCTTAACGGGTACTCATATGGTTTATTACCATTATCAGATTTAGGTACGCAGTTATGACCTCCAAGTTCATTCACGCATTGTTCATTAGGCCCACAAATTTCTTCGTTTTCTTCACATTCATTAATATCATCACAATTCTGTGTGAAAGGATTTTTCTTAAAGCCTGCTGGACAGGTTTTCTTTGATACCTTATCAATGCAAGTGTAATTTCCCTTTGTATTTAAACAAATTTGCGACTCTTTATTACAGTCGTTTTCTCCAGTAACACATTCGTCGATATCTAAAAATTGAAATTATCTTTTTAGTGTTGTAATTAAGCTAAAAGGCCTACCGGCACAAGTTTCTGTAGCCGCTTTATAATGGAAACCTGGTGGACATTGCGGTGCCTCCTCGCCTTCACATTTAAACGAGCCAATTGTGTTGATACAAGTTTTGGGGCGGGCACAAATTATATCAAACTCGCATTCATCAATGTCTAGAGAAAGGTTCGTTTTATTAGAATTATAATTTTTTTAATAGCTTACCATCACAGACTAATTTTTCATAATTAAATTTGTATCCTGGGGGACATTTTACGTCTAAATCTTCTGCATTTAAATCGATCTCGGGCTGGAAATTTGGATCGTCGCAAAAATATGTACCTTCTTCGTTAATACATTCTTCATTCTGGTCGCATTCGTGTATACCCAAAGTACATTCATCTATATCTGGATATTAAAATAATAACATTAAGCGAAGGTGATTTTTAGACCTAAGTAAAAGTACCTTTACAGCTCCTTTTATCTTTAGCCAGTTCGTATCCCTCACGACATGAGCATTTTATAGCAACCCCCGTATCAATGCAGTCGTGATCGCAGGGGTTGTTTATGGAACATCTGTTTGTTTATAAAAGTTGAAAATAAATTACTGGTATCGGTTCGTACTCGGAAGCAAAAATATTCAAATCACGTTTATAAGGCGAATGTTATGAATTTCCAGAAACTCATCTTAATTCTTAATTGTATTCAAAGTTAGTATTGTTAATAACTTTGTATACTAATTAAAATATCATTTTTTTAACAACACTACTTAATTTAGGCAATGATGATTGAATCGATTTTAATAAAACGTGGTATTCAAATATAATAATTGTAAATAGGTGTTTACCTATCTCCCTTTCTGAGAGCTCTTTTGTCAGGTTTGCAAGACACGCCGTCGCCCATCAAGGTGTAGCCCTTGTTGCAGGCACACTTGTATGAATCTTCTGTAGGTATACAAATTTGAGCGCAAACATCTCCAATATCGCAAACGTTTTCAAGTGCTGAAAAATGCGAATTATTTTTGAAATAAATCGAATGAATAAGTGGAGTACGTGGTAATGGAGAATAGCTGTTATTAGTGACGTTGGATTTATTTGCTTCAAGAGGAACTATTTTTTGTGTGGTGGTGGTGGTGGTGCCTGGAGTTGTTGAAGATCGAATTATATCATTACAACAATCTGTGAAAGCTTTATCATATGGAGGACCGAACCCTAAGCTATCTTGACAAGTTTGTTGAGTTTTTCCCGTTTCCCTTCCAATCTGACAAGCATCACAGCAATCCTTAAATTTAGAATGTCAATAAACACGCACTTGAAGAAGATTGAATGATCTACTTTTTTGAAACCTGCGTCTGTGTTGCAACTCTTCCCATTTTTCGCGTCATCAATTCCTTTACTGCACTGTAATTCTCTAAAAATAAATTTTAACGATAGCAATTAATATGACAGGAAATGATTTGTTTTTACTGGTTTTGGTTTTTGCAGCACACTTCAATGGAATGTATACAAGAAGTTTCATCTTCTTTGCGTACGCCTGCTATCGGTGGCTGGAAGCTATCGCATTTGAGACCTTTATTGGCATAATTTGTCCCCAATCCGCAACAATATTTCAACGTTACAAAATTTAACCCTGAAAATCGATTAATTTACGAAGTTGTTTACATATTTGCAATAAGACGCATTTTGATGTCGCTATTCAATAAATTCGAAATGTAGTGCAGACATGAATAGCAAATTACCATAATTTAAAATTCTATTATTCAGAGGCCACTGTTAATAATGACTTATTAATGATAACTGACTCAAAACCTACTTATTCTATTAAATAACTGCCCTAATTTTATATATATTTTTTAATAAGTAAATAAATCTTACCGTTGGTTGTTAATATAATCACTGCAAAAATCGCACAAACTGGTAAAAATAGCTTCATTTTTAGCACTTATTTTTATTTTAAACTTATCTGCTGTGTTTCTCCCTTAACACTGATTGAATATAATTTATTCTTATCAGTCTTTTCGTTTATTTATTACCATCTTCCGTTTAAGGGCGCACAAACTGCATTTTCTTATCTGCACAAACAAATATTGTCCAGGATAAATTTACCTTCCCTCTTCCACACCAGACGACAGATAATGGTTTTCAACAAATGTAAATAGGAATTTAAAATGTATCCGGTGCGTATTCATTTTATTGGTGCGGCAATTTCCCTCCAAAATTCTAATTTGAATTTCAGATCTAGGGAATTTCGTTTATGGTAGTGCGGATTTGGCGACATTGTGTTGGTGTTTTGACATACGTGTTCATTTTAAAGTGTAGTATGTGGACGATTCATTTGTTTTGAATAATTTTGAAAAATTCTCTGATAAAATGATCGTGCTTTTGGTGGTTCTGAGTATATTACAATATTCTTTTATAGTGACCGTTCAAGGTCAGCGTGTAGCACCAGGAGTTCCGCCTCAACATTATCAAGTAATTCAAACATATTTTCCACCAAGTTCTGTTCTAATAATTTTGTTGCGCAGGGACAACCTCAGCAACAGTATCAACAAGTTCATATAAACCAACAAGTACCAGTACAACATGTTCCCATGAATCAGCAGCAAGTTCCAGTACAACACCAAGTACCAGTGCAACATGCCCCCATGCAACAGCAAGTACCAATGCAACAGCAGGTACCGGTGCAACAGCAGGTGCCTGTGCAACAGCAAGTACCAATGCAACAAGTGCACCACCATGGTCAACCGGCTCAACTTTTGAATACTGCTAACATTGCACATGAAAAAGAGTAATTATTGACATAATTGTTGCACTTTTCCCTGAGCTGATTATTTTAGGCACATTGCTGAACATATGGAAGTGCCTATCGACACGAGTAAGATGTCTGAACAAGAGTTGCAATTCCATTATTTTAAAATGCACGATGCTGACAATAATAACAAATTAGATGGCTGTGAACTAATAAAATCTCTGATACATTGGCATGGTAAGAAGTGGTAGATGTGTATTTCGTCCAGTACTTAATTGTGTGTTTTGTTTTGCTATAGAACAGGGCAGTAAAGAAAAAGCTGGTCAAATAGAGGACAAAATCTTCAAAGATGAAGAATTGATCACTCTAATTGACCCTATACTTAATGTTGATGACAGTAATCGTGATGGTTACATTGATTATCCAGAATTTGTCAGAGCTCAACAGAAGGCTGCTGGTCAAGGCAAGCCTTCTTCATAGAAGGTAGCTTCGCTTCTGTCTTATGTGCTTAAGCAATTGTCTTTGTTACATATATTGCATATTTCATTTTGCAGGTGATGATAATGTCAAATCAGTCACTTCACACAGTGATGAAACTTTAGCCCAACACGTGGATCAGATTTTAGATTTAATGGATAAGAATATCGACGGTTTTGTTGATTATGGTGAATTTAGACTGTTTAATAACCCAATTTAAGTAAATTTAACCAACAATTAAGACTGTTGTTTAATCCTACTTATCCAACATTTTTTTTTTTAACAATAGGTTGTGTACATTTGATTTGTATCTGTATATACTGAAAAATTTGTACAAATAATAAATTCCAAGTTTTTTAAAAGAGTTTTAAAATTGCAAAACCTATTTGTATAATAAAGTCTACTAATATTTAGAATCTTTTAAATTATTCCAGATGTAAATGAAGCATGGCTAACCACTCATTTTTTTCTTTATTTATTGAGAAAAAAATTTAATTTCTGGAGGTCACTGCATTTACAAAATGCGATTTTTTGACGAAAACTCAATTTTTTACATTTTTAGTTTAGTCGGAAGTAACAATAAGTTTCTTATTTTAAATGAGATATTCTGAATGTGATAGAACACTTGACGAAACTTTTTTCTAAAATAACTATTTTTGAGTCAAACGTGCTGTCATAAAAAAATTTCTGGTGATAAACATAAGTCGAAAAAAATAAATACAAAATTTTATATATAAAATTTGCTTGGTTAGAGACCCTTAAAAAACTATGATACAGGTTTTTTTCAAATGGAACCATAGTCATTTTAAAAAGTCGTCTTTTCAAACAGTACATTGATACCCATAATTTGTCATGATAATGGACTTTGATAAATATATTGACCTCCAAAAATAAAAATTTTGTTTTAATTTCTTAAGAAATAAAGAACAAATGAATGTGAGCCATGTATCATTTACATCCGGTATAAAAAATACTATTTCTTTTAATCGCCTAATATTTTGTTTATATAGACTAGCGTTGATATCAAATGTCGAGTATTAGATTGAACCATCATAATAAACTTTGAGAATGACAGTAACGCTGGTCATAATGTCAAGACCAGGCTGCTGTTTATGTTTCATTTTTGTCATCGCCAACTTGGAATGGAACTTTATTGAATAGCGTAATATATGCTGCTCTCCCGTGAAAGCGCTGTGATCTTGAAGTGTTGTTTATTAAATTTTTTAATTTTTCTAAACATCTGATTTTCTAACGAACAGTTTAGATGATATTAACTGTAATTTTAGTACAAACGTTATTCTTATGAGTACCTATATATATGTATATACATATATGTATAT